>PVKM010036985.1:0-14614 GCA_004027735.1 Carollia perspicillata | reverse complement strand
TTGGTAAACAGCAGTCAGGAGACTTCAAACACAAAGAACAGTTCCTGCCTCTGCCAGAACCCCCAGGCTCTCACAGCTCCAAGCCTGAGTTGGGCTTAGGGAATCTATGACCTGGAGTTCTATGCTTACCATTGCCTTTGCCCCTTGACTCATGCTCTTCATCCCCTCCATGCCCCTTACCTCCTTCACCCCTACCCAGGACTCTCAAATGGTTGAGGACAGTTTCCTGGGTTGGGAAATGGAGTTTTTTCTTTTTGCCCCAGATCACGCCTGTTTCTCAAACATCCTCCTTCCTTGCAGTTTGGAAGCTACAACCTAAGGCTTAAGGGTGGGAGAGTTGAAGAAGCCCAAGGTGAGGGCAAAGGCTCTGACCTGACCAGAGAGCTTTCTGCGTTTGAATGAAGTCATTAAGTGAGTTCAATTGGAATGAGTTTCCCTGACCTGCCCTCCCTACCCCAACCTTCACCCCATCCCCTTTCCTCTCACCCACTGGAGGGAGGCCTGCCCAATTTTGAAATGGAAGAGTAGGGGTTTTGTGCTAAACACTGAATGAGGCCTCTGATCAGTAGGAAAATCACTCAGGCATAAAGCTGAGTTGGCATCTCAGGCAAAGCGGTCAAGGTGGTGTCCATGTTTATGGATGAGAGGAGGCTTGCTCAGGGACCACCTTCCCATATACCTCTTTGAGTAAGAAGAGGGCTGGGGCGATGGGAGAGGTAGGGATGTGGAAGAGGGAATGTGGGCTATGGGACCATGGGACCACAGTTGTTGGCTACCTGCCTTGAGGGCTGCTGGGCACACCTGGCTCCTGTATCTTGTTTAATTTTTGTAACCTCTGTTGTTACGACTGAGGTGCCACTTGCTGGAAGGACCCAAGCTAAACTACTCCCCTCTCTTTCTGTTTCTTACACAGCCTGACTCTGAGCTTCTACATGCTCTCCAGATTTCCTAATAAACGAACTGGCTTGCATCCTCCCATCCTGCCAGACCTTCTCACAGAAACACCTCTGCTGTAAGAGTTCTTGCCTTTCGTCCACCAAACTAAACAATCAAGTCCCCTGGCCCCAGCTCCAATCACCTCGAAATACCCAGTCAACAAATAGAATTCCAGCTGGTCTCCTTCTACTTCACTTCCTTTAGAAACAGTAACAATCTGAGAAATACCTTTAGTCACTCCCTTAAGCTCAATGATTGACTACTACCCCCCTTTCTCTCCTCTGGCGTAGTTGCTTGCACTCAGGAACCCAGTCTGATCCCTCTGTGACTACACCACTCAGGTGAGCTGGAGACCATATCCAAAAGTGACCAGATGCCAACAAAGACTCGGACGTAATGAACACCAGGATATTGTTTTGAACTACGAGCACTTTAAAACAATGGGGAGTTGAGAATAAGAGCATTCTGTACAAACAGACCGTGTTAACAATAATCCTTACTTGCTTTAGCCTCCATACTTAGGTAGTTACATTTCCTCAATTGCCTCTCTTTGACCCAATATCAAAGCATTTATATTCTGCCACCTCTCAGGGCTTTCTCTGGTTTCCTTAAGAAGGCTCATCATGTCACATGAAACTTAAAGAAAATAAATTTGTGTCATTTTTTCCTGTTCATCCCTCTCATATTAGTTGAATTCTCAGGCCCACCTGGGGCCACAAACCCTAAGAGAGGGAAGGTGAGATTTTTGGCTGGGTAATAGCTGCCTTTCTGGCATCTTTGTATTCTTCCCCCTTCTCTGGCTTGATTCTTTTGTTTGTTCATTTATTCTATTATAATTGTTCCACTTTCCCCCCTTTGTCCTCCTCTGTCCAGCCCACCACCCTGCTCCTACATTCCATCCCCACACTGTTGTCCATGTCCATGGGTCATTCATACATGTCTTTTGGCTAACCCCTTCCTCTCCATTCTCCCCTCCCCTCTTTCCTCAGGCAGCTATCAGTGTGTTCCCTGTTTCCATGTCTCCGATTCTGTTTTGCTCATTAATTTATTTTTTCATTATATTCCTCTTACAAGTGAGATCATATGGTATTTGTCTTTCACCAACTGGCTTATTTCACTTAGCTTAACAGTTTTTAGTTCTATGCATGCTGTCACATAGAGTAGGAATTCCTTCTTTCTTTCTGCTGCATAGTATTCCAGCTTGATTCTTCAGTATGCTGACATGCTCTCAGCTCTCGCCTCCACAAAGTCTGTGAATGTGGGTGGTGTCTTTCACAAAGAAGAAGGAGGAGGAAGGGGATGGGGAAGAGGGGAACACCTTTGCCATCCTCCCCCTCCCTTTGTGCCTTTTTGGAGTCAACTCAACCCCCTCCTCCCCTGCTTCTCTTGACCATGACACTGTTACCTTCTTACAGTTTACCCTTTGCAGAATGTCATGTAAATGGGATCTTGTAGTATGTCATTTTTAAAGACCGGCTTATTGCATTGGCATGATAAATTTGTGATTTATTCAAGTATTTGAATGTATCATTAGCCTGTTTCTTCTTTTTTTGTTATGTACTATTGCACTAGATGATTAATGCCAGAGTTAATCTTTTCTGCATTTAAGTAGTATTGGATTGTTTCCAGTTCTTAATTATTACAAAAAAAGTAACTATAAATATTTACATGGGTTTACATGGGTTTTCTGTAAGTATAGGCTTATTTTTCACTTGGGTAAATATGACAGAGATTACTAAGTCATATGCTAAGTGTTTGCTTTTTTTTAAAACTACCAAATTGTTTTTCAATAATGGTTATTGAATTTTACATTTATACCAGCACTATGTGAGAATTCCAGGGACTTTGCACCCTCCTCAACATTTAGTATGTTTATTTTTTTTTAAATCTAGCCACTCTAATAGTTATATAGTAGTATCTCATTGTGTTTAATTGGAATTTACCTAATCACTAATGATGTTCAACTTTTTTGCATGAGCTTATTTGCCATCTATACATCTTATTTGGTAAATCTTTCAATCTTTGCCCATTATATTATTAGATTATTTTCTTATTAATATGTCTCAATTGTTATGTATTTTTCATAGAAGTACTTTACCCAACATGTCACTTGAAATGTTTTTTCCAGACAATTGCCCCTATTTTTATTCTCTTAAGTCTTTCAAAGAACAGAAATTCTTAATTTTTATGAAGTCTGTTTCATTATCATTTCTTTTATGGACCCTGCTTTTGGTGGTGGATCTCAGAAATCTTTGCTCAACCCAAGGTCACAAAGGTTTCCTTCTGTACTTATAGTTTTTTATAGTTTTAGGTTTTGATTTAAAACTACCATCTATTATTACTTAATGTTTGTATATAAAATGCAAGGCATGATAAAGGTTTAGTTTTTGCACATAATTATCCAATTTAACATCAATTCATGATTTAAAAATCTCTCAGAATACTAGGAATAGAAGGGAACTAACTCAGCCCAAAAAATGACATCTAGAGAAATATATAAAGCCAACGTCTCACTTAATGGTCAAAGACAGAAAACTTTTCTCCTAGATCAGGACAAGATTCTATTTTTATTCAACACCATAGTAAAGATCCTAGCCAATGAAGTAAGATGACAAAAAAAGAAAATAAAGAATATGAAAGTGAAGAAAAGTGGCGGGAAAAAAACAAAACAATTGATATTCTCAGATAATATAATTGTCTGTATAGAAAGTCTCAAAGAATCTATAAAATCCTCTTAGAACTGATAAGTGATCATTTGGAGTTATATTCAGTGCTGGATAATACACAATCTCTCTTTTAATATTGGGTTCTGTTTGTGAACCCTGGCTCAACTCTAGAAACTAGGCAAGAAATTATTACTTTTTAATTGAGATAGTTGCCTTCTGCCTTTTAAGCATCCATGATGATTTCTTTTGGTTTATACATTAAGTTTCACATTTGTTGGACTTCCATATGTCTTGCTCTTGGTGTCATTGTGTTTTATTAACTACCTGTACAGTCTCTGTGGGCCAAATCCCTTTGATCTGCTACTCACCAATGACAATGTAATTGCATCCACTTTGCTTCTGACAGTTAAAACCTGTCACCTGACTCCATTACTTCAGGTTCCTATCACCTTCATTGCTATCAGGGAGCCTAATACTACCATCAGTCCTGGTTGGCTTCAATAAGAGAATCTCCCTCGGTGATGAAGGCAATAGTCTTGCCAGAGCATTCCTTATTGCTTTAGTTAAAGGAGTCTCCTAACAGTTCTCCCACAAAACATGGGTGGCTCCTGAATGTTCTGGCCCCCTGCCACACTTACTTTTGTGACCTTTATTTACCATTCCATCTTCTGCTGTCTGCCATAGCATTTCTGGTGAGTAGATATCACTGAATCTGAGCCATCGACTTGTCATGTTTTCTAAGAGTCATATGAGGTATTGTAGCAGCCACTGGAAACCCATTCTACATGTATCTCACCCCAGTTTGTCATCAGTAAAAAATGTAGCAATTGCAGCACGATAGTGTGATAAGATCTGTCAGCTATCTATCATCCATGGTGGTGTCTTCATTTCCAGCTGGTGCTCTGTCTCCAAAATTCCATTTTTGTTCCTTTTAAGAGCATCCCTTATACAAATTATTTTATGTCAGTTTTCCAAGAATTCAGATTCTGAGATGGATATTTGTGTGCAGAAGGTTTTTGAGGAGTTCTGTCAGAAACACCCTGTAAAGTAAGGAGAGTATAATTAAGCAGAGGGAAAAGCTGACCCCGCAATGCAGTTACATTGAGGTGACCCTTCTGTGTTGTTTTCAGTTAAGGAAATGAGGTCAAGTCCTTGAATCACAGCATCAATAAGTGATTGGATGTAGACTGTCTGTAAGAGGGGGAATAAACTTGGACAAGGCAGCTCCTCTGATCAGGAATAGATCCTGAAAAAGGTTTCAACTTCTGAGCCATCTGCAGTGAACATTGTCACATTCAGTGAACACATGACAGTGGACACATGCAGTGAACATGAGACATTGGACATGTGCAGTGAACACAGGAACACAGGGCTGTCCGTTCCCGTGAAGTGGACAATGATGCGGGCAGCTCATCAAAGCATCCCCCTGCTATGTAGTTTAAATTTCAGATGATGTGAACAGTCATCTCTGAATCCCTAAAGCTTTAAATGAAACAGAATACAGTTGTATCTTTTAATATAGTTGATGTAAATGTGACAATTCATTATTTGCTTACTAATTACTATGTCAGATGCTACAGGTTTTTGCTTTGAGAACTAGATTAATGAAGTGATTCATTTTCAAGATGAAAATACCTTCATCTTGAAGGTATTTAAGATGCATAATTTTTAGTTTCTAAAAGAGAAAAAAGTTAAAATGATCTCTAGATACAAAAATTATTTAATATTTTAAAATCTTTGCTGTTCAAAAATGTCCAAACTTCTTTTTACTAACTATGAATGTAAATGTTACACTCCTTTTATAAGCATTGGTATAAGCATTAACAGTATAATACATATTTAACAACACAAAAGGCATCTTTTAATATCAGAGAGATTTGATTTTGACCTTAAAAGATAATTTAAACAAAGTACTCAAGTGATTAAATAACTTTGGAAATGTTGCACAGCTAATTAATCATGGATCAAAGATTATATTGAAATAAATGCTAAAATCACTGTAGCTTTAATTGGTGCCAAACCTCATACCTTCTGCTTTGTTAGATTTCAAAGGTTTTAAGATATTCATTGTGTCATCACCTCTGATAGAACTGTGCTTCACGCAGCCTCATTTCTGCTCCTGTGGGCATCATACACCATGAAGAACCATTCAAGGCATGTTCTTTGTCAACTACCACAGGTTTTTTTAAATTAACTCCCTCACAAAAAGCAAAAACTATATAAACCAAACTATTAAAAGTCACAGTTTTGCTAGCTATTATCCACAGATTACAATTAATATTTATTACTCAACTGTGCTTAAATTATAGTCAACAATTGAATATTGAATTAAAAATGTGCCTTCTGTGACTTTGAATCTATTAGATTCATTGCTACCTAATCTGTAGTAGCAAACCCACATTCAAACTAGTGATTTATTGTCCTTATCCCAACTTGTAACTAGGAACTAATGGTAGTTACAAGTTGAGAGAAGCACAATAAATTAGTATGATATAGAATTACTTTTGAGTATTTACACATTTTGCATATCTACCATTCAATAGGCATTTTTCAATATATAGTATGCTATAATATATGATTTCACACGGTATAATATATGACAAATATATATTAACTATAGAAAATATAATAAGTATATATGTAGTATTTTATATAGTTATATATTAAATTGATATTCATAAAACAATATTGGTAGGTATTATTCCTATTTTTCAAAAGAATAAATTAGGTCTCAGAGAGGTTTATTAAATTCCCTAAATTGTAAGAGACAGAGCAAGGACTTGAACTAATATCTGTCCAACTCAAAAGCTCTAATTCTTTATGTGTATGATTAACATGTGAGCTCTGTTTCCTTGGTATTTGAACCTGTCAATTTCCCTTAGAAATTAATCTTTCTGGTCACCCTCCAGGTTGCTTAAGATTCTTGATAAATATGACAGAGCCAAACATACAGCACTTATTATTAGGTAGAACTTGTTGGGGGGCTCTGCCTGCATAGCCTCCCCCCATTTGCCATGGATGAAAATCATGCTACCAAGACATGATGTGCTTGGGTAGAAAAGGTGGCTAGCCTCTCAAAGGAGAAGGGCCACGAATCCTTACTTCAATGGTATTTATTAGGTTTGTAACACACAAGGATACAGGTAGAGCTCATCAATCAATGTCAGGCGGCAAGGATCAAACAACAGATAACATATCAAAGAAATCTGAAGGCTTAATCTGAGTCAGTGTCTGTCAGGTAAGGGGTTGCAAAAAACTTTAGGAGACAAATTCATTTCCTACTCGGACCCTTATCATATGAATGAGAGCACTCTTGGCAAAGCAGGCCTTACAGGATTTTATGAATTCTTTCTTATGCCCAATAACCCCTGAACCCACTCTAGCCAGGCAGAAGGCTGCACCCCCTCCCCATCATAGATTCAGACTTAAGTGGATTAGAGCCAGGAAGTGCTCCTCCCAGATAGAAAGGGGACTCAGGCTATGTCAAAATAGCCAGGGGGGATGAGGATATTTTGCCCCCAGTTTACTGCAGCCCCGAGTCCTTCCTAGATGGCCTCCCACATGATGGTGTCTGGCTTGGGTTGCCTTTCCTCTGAGGGGTCGTACCCATAGACTCTGACTAACCGACCAAGTGTTGGGGGCTAGAGATGGCAGAAGCAGCACTCCTGCCAGGGAGATAAGTATTGTTTCCTCAGTGGTTCACAATCTGGAGGTTGCTCACTCAGCCTTAGCCACGGGGGGCAGTTACAACTCCTGAAACCAGGCAAAGCGGTTCCCAACAAGAACTTTTAAGAAAACATATAGTTAGAGAAAAAAGAGAAATTTCACTACTTTGATTATTCTATCAAATGCTCCAGAGCAGAGGTGATATGAAAAACTTAATTTCATACAAAAATTATAGTCAGGAAAGGATGATAAATGGCAAATTATATACATAGATTCTTAAGTATGTATACAAAATTAAGAAAATATGTGGCATGAGCCCTGGCTGGTGTAGCTCAGTGGATTGAGTGCGGGCCTGTGAACCAGAGGATCGTGGTTGGATTCCCAGTCAGGGCACATGCCTGGGTTGCAGGCCAGGTCCCCAGGGGACACACAGGAGGCAACCATACATGGATATTTTTCTCCCTTTCTCCTTCCCTTCTCCTCTAAAGATAAATAAATAAAATCTTTTTAAAAAGGAAAAAAAAGAAAATATGTGGCATGATATGTCAAAAAATTTTATCTGAAGCTATGAAGAGTAAAAGCTAGTAACTGGATAGAAAGTAAGTCAAATAATCTCTGATTCTGTATGAATAAAATTTTGAAAGCATCTTCACTAAAGTGCTATTAAATTGATTATTAACAGACTAACAAGCATCCAGTTTAGTTTTGTGTGGACGCTATAGAAAACCATTTCTGCATTTGAGAAAGTAATCTATTATTTTTCACAAAAGACAATCCCATTGTTTTAAGGCAAAACACAGTTTGCTTTTCATTTAATTTATTTCAGCATTTTCATTTTAAACACTTACTAATATCATGCTTTTAGGAAGAAGCCTCCTTACTGCTTGCAAATATCCAATAAATATATCTTGTGAGATACAGAAGGAAGAAAAATGAATGAAATATAAATATTTTTAGAACATTTATAGCAATATAAATATTCCATATTAAAGTCAGTTTACCCTGGGTAACAGGTAACATTTTGTCTCTCTTCTCCTTCCTTCCTTTCTTTCTTTTTCTTTCTTTCTTTCTTTCTTTCTTTCTTTCTTTCTTTCTTTCTTTCTTTCTTTCTTTCTTTCTTTCTTTCTTTCTTCTTTCTTTCGTTCTTCTTTCTTTCTTTCTTCTTTCTTTCTTTCTGAGAAAATGGGGAAAGGAGGAAGAAAGAAAAGGAGAGAAACATGAATTTGAGAGAGGAACATAGATCAATTGCCTTTTGCATATGTCCCCCAGAGACAAACCCACACTCCAGGCATGTGCCTTGACCTGGAATGGAACTGGAAACATTTTGCTTAGTGGGATGACACCAACCAACTAAGCCATACAAGTCAGGAAAGTACTTTTTATTAACCAGAGAACTGATAAAATTTACAGGAATGTTTGCTACCCTATAATTCAATTAAAGAAATTAAACTATCTTCAAAGGTTCACCAAAATGACATATATTCACACATTTTCTCAAAGACCTTCTAAAGTAATATTTACCTATTCAATTAAGAATTGGATGGATCATGGAGGTCAGATCATTTTGGGTCAAAAACTGCTGAATAATCAGTGCTGTATGGGCAGGTACACTCATAAATCATCCATCATGAAATGGGCAAATGTGTTGAAAAAATTCACTGAAGCTGAACACAGCCTCTCACAACAACACCAGCTTGTACACTGATACAGAAGGGTTTCTAAAACACTCACCTAGCAGGAGAAGCCTGTACCACAAGAGGCCCACCCTCTAGAAGATAATTCTGATTTTGGGGAGGTCCCCCCTCATAATGCCTAACAAATAGTGCACATCCAAATTCATTGTGTAGAACAGACTAGGACAGAAGTATGGGTTCAATGAGGAAAACTGTATAATCTAGTGGATCAGGGGGTAAGTGAGAGGGTCATGGAGAGTAGTGTATTTATGGGTACACTTTTAGGCAGACAAGATATTCTCTGAGGTGTGTGATAAAGCCATCAGGCAAGGAATGATGGAGTTTCCATATACTGAAGTGGGACAAAAAGTGAGTAGTGAAGGTTTGTAGGGAGGAGGGGGGCAAATGGATAGAGGAGATGGAGTGGAAGGAGAATATTCAGAGGGAAAAGTACAAACAGGGTACAGGTAGAAAAAGACTAGGAACTCAGTTTTGGACCTGTTAAGTTTGAGATGCCTATTAGACATTTACGTGCAGATGTAGAATAAGCAATTGGTTGCAATATATTTGCAGTTCAGGGGAGACATGTAGTTGGAAATAGAATTTTGGAGTAATGTTAGTAGGATACGAGACTAGATGAGATTACATAGAGACTAAATATAAGTAGAAAGATACAAATATCAGGATAAGACATCCAAGGACCAAGCCCTGAGACATTCTACTACTGAAAGTGAGAAGAGACGTGGGCAAGAGAAGAATGTGCTAAAACAGAGCTGTTAGGTGAAAAACCAAGGGAGGGTAATGTCCTGAAAAAAAAAAAAGGTGTAAAAATAATGTATTTTTAGTATTAAAAACTGCTGATGGCTCAAACATATGATAACTAAGAATTATTCTCTGGATTGAGCAACAAAAGTCAGTGATGACGATGGTAATTGAAGTTTTGATAGAATGAGACCTGAAGTGGGTTCAAAAAGAACTGAAATTAAGAACAAACTGACACTAACCAGATGGAAGGTGGGAGAAGATAATGGGGGGAAAGGGTTTTCAAGAACATGTATAAAGGACACATGGACAAAGCCAAAGAGGGGAAGGACTGAGGGTGGGAGGTGGGGATGGTAGGGGTGGGTGGAGTGGTGGGGAGAAAATGGAGACAACTGTACTTGAACAACAATAAAAAAATGAAAGAAGAGAAATTGGTGATAATAAGAATATGAACATGCTTTACAGTTTTGTAGTAAAGATCAGTAGGAAAATGGGGGAGCATTTGCAAAGAGAAATTGTAGTAATATAATTTTAAAATTTTTTTAATTGAGAAGAGATATAATAACATATTTGCAAGTTGATGTAAAATATCGAGTAGGCAAGGAAAAAATTGATATGCAATGTATTGTTTACAATGATTCACTGTGGAATTTGAGCCTAGTAAAAAGGAGATGAGGATATGAGAATGTGTTGAACTCCCTCCACACCTGTCAGAATATCTACGAATGAACAGAAAGTATGGGAACCAGACCATCTGGTTTGAGTTCTATTCTGCCACTTAACCAGCAATGTGACTTAGGCAAATGATTGACTTCACTGTATCTCACTTTCCTCACCTCTGAAATGGCAATAATAAGTCAACCTTCCTTAGAAAGTTGGTATAAGAACTAAATCTGTTAATGTTTATGAAGGGCTTAAAAGAGCAACGTTTACATTATGTTTGTTAAATATGTACACACATATTATACATCTCATACATTCATAAATACAAAAGTAAATACTTTCTCAGTGATGTTTTTTCTGAACTCATTTTGTGTCTTTACTCCAAATCACAATACTACATTTGCTAATTGTCTCCTCTACTAGCAACACTTCTGTACATAGAATCTAAACTAGACCTCTGACCTAGAAAGCAGCAGTTAAAATGTGGCCATGGTATTGACCTGCTTCATGCTTAATTGTATTATAAATCAAACTCCTCAGCTAAAAATTTATTTAGAGTGTTTTTTGTGTAATAAATGAATAAGGCATATAAAGCACTTTGTTTGGTACCTGTAACCTGGTATGTAGTCAATTAAGAATAGCTAGTAACATTGTTATGTTACCCTTAGATTTTGGCACCTTGTCTGACATAGATATGCTATGGGAAAGAGAGTAAAATCCACTGAGATTAAACTTCTTTCTTGAACCCTGTCTCCCATTCTTCTTATCTAAATTTCACGTTGAAAGACAAACTTCAAAAACATGACATGGGCCAGGGAATGAAAGGATTTGGATCATAATGAGAACAACAGACTTCTTAGTCCAACAATGATGGTTATCAAAGGTGGATCCTATAATGTTTCTGGTTCTGGCAAGCAGACTGGTGTGCCATCAGACTCATTTATTAATAATAAAACTGCATTAAAAGTTTGGCATTTTTTCTGTTGTATGTGGAGCAATTCATAATTGTTGAAGCCAACCATCTATAAATGACTCAAAATTTTGCATTAAAGTAAGATTGAATTGGTAAATCGATATGTGTGAAGAAGATTCATTACAAATAAAAATAAATGCAATGCATAGAATGTTTATGTTCAAGGCCTAACCCCCAATGTGATGGTATGAGGAGATGGGAGGTGATTAGGTCATGAGGGGAAGTCCTCCTGAATGGTATCAGTGCTCTTACAAATGAGACTCCAGAGAGCTCTTTTCCCTCTTTCACCATGTGAGGATACAAGGAAAAGAAGAATTTTAAAGCAATATCCTGTCTATGAACCAGGAAGTGGGCTCTCATCAGAACACTGAATCTATTGGCTTCTTGATCACAGACTCCCCAGCCTCTAGGACTGGGAGAAATAAATACTTGTTATTTAAGCCACCTAGTCTATGGTATTTTTGTTGAAGTAGCCCAAACTTACTAAGATGATTAAGGTACCTACAGAAGTTATCAAATAGCAGAAAAATAAGGGTCAATGAAGAGCCACTCAGATACGTTTACAAGAATAAAGACTGCTGGGCTAAGAGTCATCATAGCCCAAAATGGACTGGGCAATTGGGCAGTGTCCTCAAGGTATTCTAGTTGTCTGGCTTTCATGTTCCCATATTGGGAATTGCTTGATTTGAATAATTCCAGGCTATGTTGCTAGTTTGGAAGAGAAATCCTAAATTGTCAAGTTATACCTAATTGGGAAGTAAATATGAACTCTCTTGGGTAAAGAGAGAAGCTAGAATTGACATTTTTAACCCCGATGCTATTGGAAAAGCATCTTTAAGGATTTTTCAGAACTAAAATTATTTGTTATATTCACGACACTTTGTGAAATACTGTCTTTATTTTTAAAATGACGAAATTGAGGCAATGCAAAGTCATTCAGCAAGTATCAGACCCAAGTTTTAAATCCAGATATTTTTTAAACTCTAGAGACATTTCCTTATTAAACCAGGACTTTCTGTTACCTGACTTTTCCTATGCATGTATCAACCTACATCTCTCATTTCAAAGCCCAAGTACTCTCTTTTTCTTCATTCCTACTTAGCTTTCACCTGACTCTAGTTTCTGCCTTTAACATGCCATCACACATCTTCACAAATCACCAGTGGTTTTCTGGGTGTTACATCCAGCCCATTGGACTATGTATTCTGTCTCAAAGTTCCTCCACCCTCCATCATCATGATCTCTCTGACCATTTGGTCTTCTCTATCTACAACTGCTCAGTTTAATTAGCAGGCTCTTCTAACTCTGTCCAACTATCTTTGTTTAATTCTGGTTTTGTTTCTTTTTAAATATCTTTTGTTAAATTTATTGGGGTGACATTGGTTCGGAGGATCACACAGGTTTCCAGTGTACTAGATCCGTATATTGCACTATGTGCCCACCACACAAAGTCACATCACCTTCCCTCGGCATATATAAGGCTCTCTTCACCTCCCCCCTCTCTTCCTTCTGGTAAACACCACATAGCTATGCCCATGAGTTTCAGCTTTATATCCCATTTATAGTTGAAATCATATGGTTCTTAGCTTTTATGACTGGCTTATCTAACTTAGCATAATACTCTCAAGGTCCATCCATGTTGTTACAAATAGAAATATTTTGTCTTTTCTAATGGCTGAGTAGTGTTCCATTGTGTATATATAACTCTGTTGAACTCTTTAAAATGATGTTCATATATCCTTCTTATTCTTTCTCTTCTCAGACCCCACATTCTCCCTGGCTAATCTCTTGTACGTTCTACATCATTTCATGATGTATGATAAGTATAATTTACATCAATATTCATTATTTAACCAAGATTGATATAGAAATAATTTAAATGCCACCATGAAGCATACAAACCTTCAGATATTCTTCTGGTTACCTATCAGGTAATTTAAAGGAGATTTTCATCAACTTTTAGAAAAAAATTATGTGCTATAATTTTTAGTCTCTAGGGTTCTACCTTAGCTATTGAAGCCATATCATTCACCGCCTCCAATGATGGGCTTAAAGTTTTCTATAAAATGTTCTATGTTTCTGTAGCTTAGAATAGCACAACATGAGGTCATTCAAATTGTCATCCCAGGCTCCAATTCACAGGTGGAGAGTGTGGCTTTATTGCTTTTCCTGTATCCTTTTTTTTTCTGCCATGAGGAAAAAAATGTTATTAGGATATATCAATTACAGGGTAGAAAACCAGAAGGTCTACTCAAGTTGTCAGGGAATCCTATTCATTTGTACTGTGATTATAGCTACACAGTGAGAACTGGTAAACTTGTAGGGAACCTGATATCCCTGGTCTTCAGCAGGTTCTCAGAGAATGGGTCACAGAGAGCAGAATAATTCCCTCCCTCTCTACTATGATTAGCTCTACTCCATGATGAAGAAGAGCCAGGCTTCTAAAATAACAGTTCAATATCACAAAGCTTTATAAGATGAAATACATATAGCCACTGCCATTTTCCTGGAGGCAAGCTGTATAGTGCCAGCGTGGCCAGGTCAGAGGAAGGAACTACACAGTGTTCTAGAAACTGGTATTGAATCCAGGTCACCAATCCATATTTTTCTACTTTTTCAGTAAATTTTCCCTCACGCATACCTGCTGTCCATACTTGCCAACTGACTTCAGTTAAGCCTCCTCATTTCATCAAAGATATTTTAGTAATGTTGAACCTCAAAGGTAAAAGGGTCAGGCTCTTTTATTGCTTTGCTTTGTATAAAAGAGATTTGCTCAAATTAATTTCTGGTATATCCATAACCAGAGATAAAAATAGCTGGCAATTTTTAAGTCAGATTATCTCATTTGGGAATTGACCATGATAAAAAGCATCCTTTTATAAAAACTCATTCAGATTAAAGTTTAGTAAATAATAGTGGGTAAAATGATTCTTGATTAATATCTTTCTATGAGCTTTTGTTTAATAAAAGAGATAGACTTTTGAGAACTGTAACCAACACAAACTCTATCTTCATAAATATTTAAATTTCTTAACCAAATTATTAAAAAGAGGGTAAATATGTTATTTTTACATAGACTGCATCTGGATTCTGATACCATTCAGGGGAAAAAAGAGAATGACATTTGCGTTTAATATCTATTTGCCGCATGTTGTGAAAGATCCCATGTTGTAACATTTATAGCTTTATACTTTATCTGAATATAAATTGGTTATTTCAGAATTATTCTGTCAAATGACATTTTTATATTTGCATTATGCTTTCTTTCTTCCAAG
>PVKM010036984.1:0-14610 GCA_004027735.1 Carollia perspicillata | reverse complement strand
ATCTGTCTGTGGGGGATGCTGACGGCAAGGCGGCCAGCCCCCTGGTCATGATCGAGCCCTTTATGGCAGGAGCTGGGGCCGGCACTGGGCTCAGGGTGAGTTTTCAGCAGGCCCAGGGCAGAAATGATGCCCCTAAGAGGGACCAGGCACGGGAAACGTCTGGTTGAAGGGGGTCTTGGCTGGAGCCAAGGTGCAAAGGAGGACAGTCACCTGTAGCGCTTCCCAGAAGGGGGCTGATAGTTGTTAATGGGCTGGTAGCAGAAGCCACCCAGTAGGTAGCTGACTTGAAATTTTAATCTTTGTAGGGCATATTTTTCTTCATTTAAAGAGACTTGGACCAGATCCCCAGTTTTCCATTCATATCTTTCCTTTTTTAAGCCATGAAATCCTTTATCCAAAAAAAATCTTTAACTATGATGGTGAATATTGAGAGAGGATACGCCGCCCTCACCTGCTCGTCTGGGGTGAACGGGCAAGTGGCCTTTCAGTAGCTCACAGGAAAGTGGACGTCGCTTGGCAGAGGAAACCCAGGAAAGGCCACAAGTCCGCTGTCACCGCCCTCTGGCAAAGACAGGATGGACCCCTCCTCCCACAAGCTGGTTCAGGTGTCCACGCAGATGATGCCACCCGTGGACCAGGTGGCATGAAGAGGTCTATTACTCACAGAATGAGGTTTCCCGGGGAACAGCAGGGCAGGCTCCCCACCAGGCGTGGACAGCAGAAAAGAAGAATGAATGGCCTGGCTTTCACTGTGGTTGGGGACAAGCCTGGAGAAGGGTTTCCACACGTCAGCCAGGGTCCCTGTGCCCTGAACTTCCAAGACAACCAAGGAGGCAGTCCTGGGCTTCCTGAGTGGCTCTCCAGATGTGGGGTGACAGGGGAGAGGAAGGAGTAGGTAGAGTTGGAAGCGATCAGCAAACGTTTAAAACGAAGTCGGACTTGTTACTGCTCCTGCCCAGTAGAGGGACCCCCTAAATGCCCTGAGGAATGGGCGCTAACTTAATGGACAGAAGTTAATTTTGCTGGTCCCTTTCTTTCTGTGATGCCTGGCTCTGGTTGGGAACCACTTCCAGGCTCCCTCTCCTCCTTGTATCGTGAAGTCATCTCACCTTCAACAGGTATTTGTTGAACAAACAAATCATGGTGTTGTGGAAAGTCTCCAGTGTGAAGAAGGGTTCAACCAAAGAGGTCAAGCTGTACTATTCTGGAATTCATAACCCAGCTCTCAGAGGTGCTAGAGAAAACTCAGACCACAAGAGACTAAGTAGCCTGGTGTGGATCTCTGCCAAGACAGGAGATGCTTGACTCTCAGCCTTTCCACGGGACACCCCCTCTGACCTTCCTGCCTTCCTCCAGCTGCGCCCCAGCCTCAGGGCTGAAGAGTCCTACACGGCAGGTGAGTGTCACAGAGTCTCCCAGCTCCGGTCAGGACTCCTGGGCTCCTCACCCCCCTACAGCCTGTTGCTCCCTAAAACCATCTCAGATGCTCCTGTTTTACTCAGGGTCACTGGGCACTTTGGTGCTTAAAATCTGGTTGGTATGAAGATGGGAATTTGAAGTTTGGGGGAGAATTCTTCATGTCACTCATCTTACCAGGCACGAGCCTCACTATTAAAATCATCCTTTGTTTTTTCTTTAGGTGCCATTTTCCAGGGAAATCCATGGGGTGCAAGGTTTGCCTATTTCTGGCCCCTCGGCCAGCACCCAGGTCCTACATGCATTAGGATATCAGGGATGTTTGGAAAGAGAATGGGAGTCAGCAAAGAGAGGGAGCCACGGCCAGGCCTGACCAAATGACCCTGGGGTCACTGTTCCAGTGAAAAACTGGCTAGTGGTGGCCTGAGTGGTAGGTGTGGCGGGGCTGCTGGGTTTGGCTTGGCAGGCGCCGGTTGGGGCGGCCACCCCACCAGCCAGCCTTCTCACCTGGACCCCTCGCCTACCCAGAATGAGAGGTGGGACCCCACTCAACCTGGCCATGGGCTGTGGAGCCATCTACACCTGGCAGACCTCCATGGAAGTTTTCTAAATGGTGTTGGTGCCATTCTAGCTATTCCTTCTGGTCCCCACTCTGTAAATGAACTTTTACTTTTTTGCAGTGTTGGTGTGTTGATGCTAAACAACCCTCAGCTAAATTGAATGAAGACGAGGACCAGAGAGAATGCGGAACAGTCACCATCACCACCCCCACCAGAGGAAAGAAGCTTCTCCCCCCAGGCTGTGCGGGGGCCTGCCTGGCTGGCCTGCAGGGGGCTGTCACCCTGTTACCTCTACTTGGAGGGATTTTAAAGGATGCAAATGGCTCCCTTAGTCCATCCTTCCAGGATAAAAATGAATCCTAGATTTTACTAAACTTCAGCTTCTGACAAATGATCTTCCTTTGTAGAATAAGGCAATACTGTAGTCATTGAGCCCAAAAGAGAAGGGGAAGGGAGAAGAGAAGTGACATTTATGACACACCAGAGAAAGAAGGGAGCAGGTAAAAACGCCAAGTGCTGAGCCGCCAAGTGTGGCTCCACTGTCCCGGGAGCCACCTGGGTCTGGGGGGCAGCAGCTGGGCACCCGCTTTGCACACAGTGCCCAGTCCTCCCACCACCGCAGCCCCCTGGGCGCCAAGTACCAAGGGGCGTTCTCTCCTCCTCAAACTCTGCACCATCAGAAGCACCTCCTTGGCCATGTCCTGGGCCATCTGGGTGATTCTGTTCCCACCGTCTGTGCCGCTTTCCTCCCGGAGAGGCTGGCCCTGCTCAACAGACGGCCAGGCCGGGCCGCCAGGGGCGCTGCAGGGCGGCCACTGTAGGGAGAAGACAGAGCCAGTGAGACGCCTGACGCTTGGACCCCCCAACTACCAGTGGGAACTTAATGGCATTTTTGTCATGTTTTGAAGAAGAGAGGCAACCAAGAGGGCTCCCCAATTCCCCACGTGCCAGCTGCCCTTAGCACCTTCACCAAAACAGTTAGAAGAGCCAACAGGGAGTCCCTGTCACTCAGGGACATGCATCCAGAATTTGCATAAACTGGAACCTGTGTACTCAGAGCCCAGTGTAGTTAAAGTGTCATAGTCCCTTTCCCTCAGTGAACTTCCGGGCCTTGCCTGGGAGAAAGAATTAGAATCTATGCCTTCTTGGAGAAATTCAGGAATCTCTGAACACTCTAACTTTGGGAACCCAAATCTTTGCACATCATTTGTTCTCCATGGAAAAACTTCAGAGCTCTGCTGTGCTGTGAGTAACGACCACCTCCCACCACCTTGTTATTTCCTAGCGAGGAACAGGGCAGCCCCTGACACGCAGAGCCAGCGGGACACTCCCCACTGGCACTGAGGGGGGCCTCCCCGGAACCTCTTCCAGCCCCAGATCCACACAGCTGTTCTGCATTTAATGGCCAATCTAGTGACAAAGATCAGGAGTGGCTCTGCCGGATCTCAGGCTCCTCGGGACAGGGCCCGTGCCTGGTTCCAGCGGGCAGGAGGGCAGCAACCTGCGGGCCCGCCCATCATCTCCCCCAGCGCCACGCACAGCATGCTGACGCCTCAGAAGGGACATGGCTCGGCTGTTGGAAAGGCACGGGTCGCAAATGGGATAGTAAATTCCATCTCAAGTAGGAGTTTTAAGTTCATGATCCTACGTGATCCCAGACAGGAATGTAAGTCACAGGGTAGCTGCTCCAGGGCTGTGGACACACCTGCGTGTGGCCCGTGTCCTTCCGCCCCTGCCCCTAGTGGTGGGCTGTGTTCAATGCTTGTCACACTCCCATCACATGAGAAGGCGCTGTAGCTACTGTGCCTTCCAGAGACCAGCCGCCCAAGGAGCAGTGGGACGAGCCATACAGTATAGCTGCAGAGCTCAGGTGGGTGTTTATGTGAGTAGTTGCCTCGTCGCAGGAGAGGGATGTATATGAGTCAGGGGCCAGGAGACCTCACAGGCTGCAGTCTAGGTGACCGGCCCTGCGGGTGGGCTCCACATTGAGAGTGCTTGTCCTCAAGCTGGCCCAGGAACAAGCAGGCGTGTGGGAAGAATCCTGACAGCTCAGGTTCAACTCAGAAGCTGTCCAGGTGTCAGAGCAGCAACCAGCATGTAGGGGACGGGAGGTGGCACAGCGGCAGGCTGCTTTCCTCCACCTGAACACCTGCTTCACGCCCTCCACGATCACTGTGCCCCAGACCTGAGTCTCTTCTGCACTTCTTGGCCGTCTTTCACTTCCTAGTAAGCAATCAGAATCACTTACTGTACACCTGCAATGCCCAGACACTGCTTAGCAAGAAGGATCTAAAGACAGGTACAATGGCATCCCTGAATGTCACTGCTGACAGTGTAGTCTTTCTAAGTCAGTGCACACTGAGAAGTCGCCTGGCTTTGCTATCGGTTTGGGGGTTGTTGGTTTTTATTTTTTTTTGAGTTGGTTTCTTCAATTAAATCATCCCCCACCTTCTGAAGCCCGTTCACTGGTCTTGTTCCAGGCAGGTAAGATGCCCCCCAGATGCTGAGAGGTGGGGCGGAAGCCTTTTCTGGAGAGGGACAAAATGACACAGGGCCAGCAGGCTCCCCCATGGGCCTGAGCAGGTGAGAACAAGAAAAGGGACAAAGCTCATCTGGGACTACGACTCAACTACAGAGACTGAACACAGGGAGCAAGTGACAAACAGGTGATTTGATGGCCTTTGAGCTAAGGGTTAGGAAAGTAGGAAATATTCTTTTCAACTTTTGTCTCATTGAACTGTCAGGGACCTTATGCTTACGAAGCTAGAAAAGTCTCCAGGCTCCGCTGTGATGAAGAGGCCTAGGGCTGTGTTGGAGGCGCTGGAACTGCTTTGACTATTTGCTAGAAATACACAATTTCTGGGTTGTGACTTACAAGTGCCCAGAAGAGGCACACAAACCCCTTAACAAACCACATGCCCCCAGCAAGTTCTGACAAGTACTCATAGTTCGGGGTGCTGTTCTGGGCTGTATGGAAGGGTGTCTCTGCACCCCAGGAGCCCCAGTTAGCGAGAGAGTGGGGCAGACCTGAGAGAGTGGGGCAGACACACCATGCGTGGTGATTCTCCCTTCCCTGTGCCCTCACAAGACAGGCCCTGAGGCAGAGCCCTTGTCCCTGTTGTTTTCAGCCTGGAGCCCTATGTGGAGGAGGACTGCCTCCTGGAACAGAAACCTTGAAGTGTGGGCCTGGTCTCCACCCAGGCACCGCAGCCTGCGGCAGGAGAGAGGATGCCCTTCTCAGAAGGGAGAGGGGGTGGGGCTGAACGAGCTTGCGGTGGTCTCCTTCCGGGTGCAGCTGTGCTGGGAGGTTGGCAGTGGTGGGTTGGCAGTGGTGCTCTTGTCCGCACGTTTTGGTGAGAATGGCTATGTGCCAGGTGAACTGATAGACTCAGAATGTGTCAGTCAATGAAGTCAGTGGCATTGAGTATGTGTCAGAAAGACCCTGTGGGGAAACAGGAAAGGAGGAGCCCACAGGGCAGCTGAGCTCATGGGCCCGGGGCTGGGGAGCAAGGAGAGCCTAGAAGACAGCTGGAGTCTGAGCAGAAGGGACTCTGGGCCACAGGGAAAAGGGAACTGCCTGCCCTCCGCCCAGCCACTTTGGGAACACGGCCTCCTCTCAAGGTAATGGCGTTTTAAAGAGAAGAGGGAAGTAAAGAGCAATGGAGTGGAGAAGCACAGGACCCCGTCAGCTTTATCTCGGGAGAGGACCCAGGGGAGGGTCTGGAGGGTCTGGGCAGCCAAACACAAGGTCACAGAGGGGACGGAGCAGGTTGTGCATAAAGCGCTGGCCGAGCAGTCTGCTAGGGGGCTTCGTGAGCACCACCGACCTGCTGTGTCTCCCACTGCCTTTGATCACAGTCGGAGTAAGGAAACCCAGTGTCTGGGATGTGCGATGCCCAGCCGTCCTGTCTGTTGCCCTGGGAAGGAAGGACTGTGCCAGCACTGTCCCCACAAGCCCTTCTTTTTGCCTAGGCCGATTCAGCCTGGATCCCTGCCACTTGCAAACAAAAGAACCGTGACAGGAGCAGGTGGTAAAGGTGGCCTGAGGAGCCAGAGCCACAGGACAGCTGTCAGTCGCAGCAAGGGGACTCACTCCAGCTGGGACCACTAGGAAAACTTCATGAAGGTCGGTAATTATGGCCGCTAGGCACAGAAACTTACTATGTGTCAGGCAAGTGCACACATTTTACGTGGATGCTTTCGTGAACCCTCTGCCAGGAAGGTATCAATGCTTCCACTTTCTACACTACAATCTGGAAGTCAAAATACCTGAAAAGCTTCTCTGTGGTCTCAGAGCTGGAAAATGGCAGAGGCAGCTGCAGCCCAGGCAGTCTGCTTCCCGACCCTGGGCTCTCAAAGGCTGCCTGTGCTGCCTGCCAAATGTGAGTTATGCACGCGGGCACCAGGACAGCCTTTTCTGGCACGTGGCAGTGGCTTTTGGTTACTAGAAAGCGGGCTGAGGAGGGGGAGGAGAAACGGTGCTGTCTATCCTACCATGTCCAGATCTGCCGCCATAGCTCCGGCGATGGCTGGACCAGCAGTGCAAGTCCCTGCTGAGCTCCCTGGGGTGTCGCGTGGGGCAGCACCCTGAGAATCCACACTGCTTGCTCCAGCAGCTCCTGAGACACCCTCCCCGTGGCGGAGCCGGGGCTGGGCAGGGTCTTGTTCACCACTGGGTTTCAAGCACCTCGCCAGGAGTCTCCAGGCCTTGGAGTGACCGCCGTTCCAGGCCTGGAGCTGGAACATGGCATGGTGGGCCTTGGCCGCCCACTCCCACTGAAGCCATTCCAGGATGTGCACTCCCGCGTCCTCTGGGTGTTCTTGGAGCACAGAGACTCTCTGGGCCACCTCCTTGGTAAGAGCAAGAATGTCCTCCAAAGCCACAAGAAGGTCTTCCTGGCAGGGCCCAGACTCCTGGCCTCCTGCCACGATCGCCTGTACAGCCCGGACACCAGACACCATTCTTTCCAGGGAGCTTTCCGGCCTACAGGACCTGTGGTCTGGGGCCTGGGGGTCTTCACAGACACACAGCCTTGGGCAAAGAGCATCTTGGAGAGCCTGTCCATAGTCTGCATTGATGCTGCTGAGGTGGCCAGTCAGGGCCTTTGCTCTAAGGGTGAGCTCCAAGCAGAGAAGTTCAAAGCGTGTGGACAGGCTGGGAGATGGTTTTGGGGAGGAGGCCAGGATCTGCGCCACATCCAGCAGAGCGTCCGTGAGCACATGAACTTCTCTGCACAGAAAGGAGACCTCACCGTTTACCTGCTCATCCCCACACAGTAGCCTAGACAGCCGGGCAGCCTCCTGTAGCCTCTGAGAAACGTCTGCCACCTGGGCCAAGCCTTCCTGCAGCCCCTGCTGGTTCTTCACAGCCTGTCGCAGGGGCACCAGGAACTGTCCTTGTCTTCTGTTGAGCCTCTCCATGCACTGGAGCAGGTCCTGGACAGCCACTGACCACAGAAGGCATCTGTCCTCAAAGCTCTCCTTCCACGAAGTAGGGGCTTGGAGACCATCAGAGGCCAGAACCGTGTCCAACAGCTGTTTAGCGTGGGTTTCGGCCTCCTCCAGCCTGTCCTGCATCTGTAAAAGTGCTTCCGGATGCCCGGCTGAGTCAGGGTCCTTCCTACCAAAATCCATGGGCCCACTTTTGGCTGTTAGTTGGGCCATCAAAACTAAATTCTGCTGAAGCTCCACGAACACTGCTGTGCTCCCTGGAAGATCAGCAGCTGGGCTGTGACAAAATAGCTGTTGACACAGACGGTACCAGTCACCAGCCATAGCTACCAGCCCCTGCCTGTTGTCACTGGCTCTCTGGCACAGCTGGAGAGACCATTTCGGGTGCCGGTTGATTCCAGCAGCTGTGCAGTGTGTTGTCTTTCCTGCTAGGTCAGCAACAGAAGGTACCAGTGTTGGGATTTCCTGGAGCCTGTTCATCCTCTCTGACCCCAGCGGTTCCTCCCCAGCCAGGAATTCTTGAGCTTCATCCACAGCTATACTGGGCTCCTGAGGGTTGGTGCTACCTGAGGACACTGCCTGGTGGCTATGGCTCTCTCCAACAAGGCTGGGTTTGCTGAGGGCGAGGAGTGGAGGGCCCCCACCCTGTGTGCAGGTGTTGGGAATCAAGGGACTGGAAAGATGGTCCCTGAGTGGATAGGAGGTGCCTGGGTCACTTTCCCCAAACCCAGGCCCCCACCTGTGTGTCAGTTCTGGAGCTGGGGAGTCCTGGAGGCTGGGGAGAACACAAGGCTGTCTCTTCACCATGGCAAACCTTTGGACTTGGTCTCGGAGAGGGCTGAGGATATCGGGGTGGTTAGTCCCATCCAGCCCTTCTTGGAGGCTTTGAGCTGCACAGATGAGGTGTTTCGCCATGGCTAGAAACGCATCTTTGTCCTGAGAGCTGTGCCCCTCTGAACAGCGCTCAGCAGCTGCACCCAGGACCAAGGAGGATTGCTCCACCTGCTGGATCAGGACTCTCAGGCCGTTCCGGAAGATGGGGTCTCGATGTTGGTCCACATACCTGTTCATCACCTGCACTATGTGTGCGGCCCGGCCTTGTAAGTATGCCACAAGTCTGGGAAACTCTTGGGAATCTCCACTCCTCGAAGCCCAAGTGGAGAAGTCCAAGTGCTTGGCCATTTCCTGAACGGATACACTCAGGAACTCGGGAATACTGAGAACATCATCAAAACATGCCAACAGGCGTTCAGAGACCCTGGCCCAGCCCTGGAGCAAGGCGTGCAGGGCCAAGGGGCTCCGGTTCAGGCCAGACCCCTGTGAGCCTTGTGAGAAAAGCTGCTGCACTGTGACCACAAGTCCCGAGAGGCCTACCATGGTGGCCTCCAAGTCTTTGCCAGTTTGTTGTCGGGGAGAGCAAACCAGGACCAAGTAGCCCACCCGGAGCATCTGCTGGGCCTGCTCATGGAAAGCAGCAAAAAGAAGCTGGAGGCTCTCGGGCACGTCCTCGCTGGCGCACCAGGAGCTACCTGTAACAGGTGCTGTCGCCAAGGCGACTTGGACTAGCCTTCGCAGAGGACTCTGCGTGTCGGTGAACGTGCTCAGAATCTGGCGCAGCAGCCCGGCACGCACCCCCTGGGAGAGAGCGTCAGTGGCCGCCAGCAGCGCCACGTGCTCCTCCTCCGGCCCCAGACCCCGCAGCTGCAGCAGGAGGCGGCAGGGGGTGACCAGGCGCAGCCTCTCAGGCGCCTCAGCGCCAGCAGCCAGGCTCATGCAGGGCCAGAGCACAGCGGCGAGCAGCGAATCCAGCCCTCCCTGCGGGCGCTCAGGCCCGGGCGCGGCCAGCAGGGTGCGCAGCTGCCGCAGGTTCTTGGGGAGCGAGCCAGGTGCGCAAGCCGGAGTCTCCGAGAGGCGGGGCTCCAGCCGCTCCAGCAGCTCGCCCAGAATCTCCCGGGCTAGAGCGAACAGGTGGCGCCGGGTGGCGGCTGATGGCGGGCGCAGGGGGTGGGCGCGGACGGCGGCGAGCAGGGCGGGGACTCGGCCTAGCAGTAGGCGACCCCCAGGCCCGCGCGCGCAGGTGCGGCTCAGGCTCAGCAGCGCACCGGCCAAGTCGATCCAGGGGCCTCGGGGCATTCCCGCGCCCGCCGCCTCCACTGCGTCCAGACAAGTCAAGCACCGGCCGGCCGCCCGAGCCATGGCCCTTGCCGCTGCCGCGTCCTCCAGGAGCAGCACCTGTTGGGACAACAAGGGAGGTGGTGAGCTTGAAAAGCCTTGCACGTTACTGGAGTGACAGAGAGCTCCGCCCACCCCACACCATTTTACACATAAACGTCCAAAACATCCCAAAGATGTTTTGACATCTGAATTTCATCCCCTCCCCACCCCGCCAAAAACAAGTCCCCTCGAAGTGACATTAAAAAAAAAAAAATCACTAGGAGTGAGGTTTAAAGAAAACATTTGATGTAACTGAGAACGTAAGGCTTTCTAAATTCGAACTGCACCTCACGTGGGGTCCAGTCTGAGTTTGAGTGTCTATCTCCAGATTAGAGGAGGCCATCGACTGTCACCATGGTAACCAACACATAACCAAGAAAGGAGTGTGTAGGAGGGACTTCGGGTTTGGATGACGACGATGGGGTCTGGAGGGATGGCCTGTCCAGGAGGCCCCCCTGAGAATCTTTCCTAGCCTGACTGCTGCTGCCCAACTCTGTCCATTTCCACGGGAGCTGGTACCTGGCCATTCCGAGAGCCTGCCTCCTCTCTCTCTCCTCCCCTCCTCCATCAGCAGGCGCCCAAGCCCTCTGGCTCAGCCTCTCTCATCTCCTCATTTCTATCTTACTTTAATGAGGTTCTCTTAAATTACAAACACCCCACGGCAGCCCACACTACTGAAGTTCCAATGATGGGCATCGCTAATACTTGACAATATCGATGGCATTTCATTTGAACAGGGAACATGTCCCAACGAAGAAGAGTTGCACCTGATGGTGGGAGGTGGTCACAATGGAGAGTGGGGAGCATTTGGAGGCTGAGAGGCTGTCCTGGCCCTGAGGTCCTCCCAGCTGTAGACCAACAAGCAGGACTTTCATTTTGGAGCCAGGTTTGCCAAACAGGCTGAGAGCTGCAGAGGTTTCCGTAGCATCTCCCCATAGCTCCTCAGCAATGCCTTTTTATTAGGAGTTGGTGGACAAGTGTGGGGGCAGAGGGGCTTCGCATGAGTTCAAGATCATAGACCCTAGCTCAGTATGGCTACCCAACTCCCTGAGGCAGCTTCCACTCCTAGCCAGCTTACTAAATTGGCAATAAACTCTGTGCCTGTGATCTTGGCAGAAACTCAGGCAGGATTCTCTCTTGGGAGGGTGTGCACTGTGAGAATGCCGTGCCCCGTCCAGGCCTCCTAGCAATGCAGTGAACTCTCTACCCAGACCAGCCAGCCAGCCAGCTGACATCAGCCTCACCTTCATGGTGTCCAGCAGGATCTGCTGAGCTGTGGTCACTAGCTCCTCCCGGTGGCTCTGGCATTCTGGCTGAAGGTGGAGCTTCTGAGCTACCAGCAAGAGGTTCCTCCCAGACGTGAGGAGAGAGTCGGCAGCAGGCCCCATTTCCTCCCGGAGCCACTCCTCGTCCGAGTCCCCTGCCAGCCTGCAGACACGCTGTCACTCAGCACTTACCAACATGCAGTGTTACAGCAAGGAAACATACCCATCAGGGGGTTAGGATACCTAGAAGTTACAGAGTGCCATGGAGCCATTAAGATAGTGATGTAGGTCTTAATCCCCTTCACCCTAAAATAAGTCACGGGGATGTAGGTAGAGAGGGCACAGGAAATAGAGGCAATATTACTGTAATAACTTTGCACGGGGACAGGTGATCACAAGGCTTATCATGGTGATCACGTCACAAGGTATGTAAATGTAATCGCTATATTGCACCCTTGAAACTAATATAATTTGTATGTCAACTATAATTAAAAATAAATGAATTTTAAAAGGTGACATGGGTGTGTTTTATTGTGACAGAAGCCTCTCCAAGATGTAGTGTTGAGTAAATGATCCCAGATTACAGACTAGCACGTATGGCGAGAGCTCTTGTTCTCGGTCACACGCAGATCTACACAGAGAACCGTGCAGCTAGAAGAACACATTAAACTGGGGTTCTAGCTTGGTGTTTTAAAACATACTTTATTCCATCTTGAATTGCCCTCCTTTTCTTTGCACCGAACACATATAATTACCACAAAACACAGTATGCCTCTTTCTGAAAGGAAAAAATATGTAGAATCTCATTTCAATCCATGTTATCAAGGAGACGCTTTATGCAACAAAAACCTGTCCGTGAACACAGATGTCCACGGCAACTGTTTTGTTCATGCGATTGCAAACATTCCTCTTTCAAAATAACCCCTCACCACACAAAACAAAACAGGAGAAATCTCACTCCCTCTGTCCTTGTCCTTATAATCAATCGTTCTTCTTCTTTTTTTTAATCCTCATCCAAGGGTATGTTTATTGCTTTTAGAGAGAGAGGAAGGGAGAGACAGATAGACAGACATAGGAACATTGATGTGAGCGAAACATCAGTCGGTGGCCTCCTTGCCCAGGGTGGAACCCACAATATTTTGGTGCACCAGGCAACCCTCCAACCAACTGATCCGCCCAGCCACAGCCTTATATGGTAATTCCTTATGAATAAGGCTGAGGGGCTGTGCCTTTAGAACCATAGGCTGGGAGGACACAGAAGTGCCAACTTAAGTGGTCACTGAGAAGTTCCTCTCAGCTTGTGGTCCCTTAGGAGTGGCAGCCAATTTCAAGGCTCCCCGCATTCCTGCCCCGAACATCCCAGCTGCCCTCGGGTGGAATGTCCCCTGAGTTCCCCGTGTGCAGGTTCCCACCAACCAAACCGCCCAGTATGGCAAAATGCAGCACACACCATAGGGCAAGGGCAGAGATGGAAGAATGCATGACAGCTGTCCCCTCCCCTTATTTCCCTTGGACCTCCTTGTGGGACATGTGCTCACCAGCAGCAGCTGGCAATCAGGCTGCCCAGGCCATAAATACAACACCCCCTCACCCTGACAGCTGTTCATTAGCCAAGTAGGGCCTTCACCCACACAGCCTCACTTCTTGGGTTTCCTCACTTCTCAGCATTAAAAGGAGGAGAAAGAACCGTGGCCGGGCGGCTCAGCTGGTTGGAGTGTTGTCCCATTCACCAAAAGGTTGTGGTTTTGATCCCCAGTCGGAGTGTGTACAGGAAGCAGCCAACTGATGTTTCTCTCTCACATCCATGTTTCTCTCTCTCTCTCAAATCAGCAAACATATCCTCAGGTGAGGATTTCAAAACAAAAAGGAGGAGAGAAGCAGCTTTCAAGCATCAGGGCCCTGTGAGTGAAACTGTCTCGTCCAGCGTGCAGGCAATGTGGGGCCGTGTCCGAGTACAACCCTGAGTGTAAGGCTCTTCCCACGGAGAGATAGTCCTCTGACGGCTGGCCAAACTCCCCGTTCTCCACTCTCTCTTCCTTGAGAGTTTTGGGACGGTTTTTGGTCTTTCTTTCTTTCCTCACTCCCTCGCTACTCTGACATTTTGCCAAGTTGGTTTAATGTTTTTAACTTGAAGCAACAATTCGAGTTTCCCTCAGCCTAGCATCTTCTCTTTCAAGCATACACACTGTCTTTTCCAAAGTTCTCTTCTTCGTCTTCCCTTCTCTTGAGGTCTCTGGTTTCCACTTGTGGTTAGAGTTTGTCAATACTTTTCTTGGTTTCTTGCATTGGGGTTCATGGACAGATAGTCACTAAGTCCTCGCACATCTGCATTTATGTTCTGTCAGTGGTCTGCTGATGATACGTTGACTGGCTGGCACATTCTTTTTTTTCAAGATTTTATTTATTTTTAGAGAGAGTAGACATGGGGGAGAAAGGGAGGGAAAGAAATATCGATGTGTGAGAGCTACATGGATCAGTTGCCTCTCATGCGCCCTCAACTGGGGACCTGGCCCCCAACCCAGGTATGTGCCCTGACTGGGAATTGAACCAGCGACCTTCTGGTTTGCAGGCCAGCACTCAATCCACGGAGTCATGCCATCCAGGGCTGGATGGCACACTCTTGGTGACAGGCCTGTCCTCTCACAGCCCTCAGATTTGATTCCAGCATCTTCTGGCCTCCAGAGTCACAGGCACAAACTCTGAGGCCAGTCTATCTGATACTAGGCTGATTGAGCTGCCTTTGTAAGTAGTTTTTTTCTTTGAGTGTTTGAAAGCACTAAGAATTTACCAACATATGCTTTATAGATAGGTAGATAGATAGATAGATATCTTTCCTCCACAGTCTCACCCAGAACCCAGGAAGCAGTTTTTATGTACAGATTTGGGTCATTAATTGGCTCAGAGGAATTTTCTTCTAATAGTTATTTAATTATTGCCTCTCCTCAATGTCTTCATTTTTTCCTTCTAGAAGTCCCATTATCTGCAAATTGATTCTGTCTTCCATGTCTACTATTTTTTTCATATATGGTATCTATATCTTTCTGTTTTTAATCTATGGCTTGAATGATACTGCTGGCTTGGTCTTTGAAATCACTAATTTGAGTCATTGTAGTAAGCATTTTCAAATTTCTGCTTCAAGCCATGAGGGTATCAGACCAACCTTTCTACCAACAACACATAAAGGATAAATAAAGTACTAAAGAAATTCCAGATATTTTATGGCTCTAGAGAACAACAAGGCAGCAGGACTTAATCCTGAGTAACACAGGCCAAGAGGCGTAAAAAGAGGCATAGAGACAAGAGCCTCTTGGTGAAAAGCGGCTGCTACACCCACCAGGACCTTAGAAGTCTCACGGTGCTGAGTAAACAAGAATCAGGGTCTGTGTCTTGCCAACATGGAGGGGGCCTGGTGGTCACCCCAGGATTTCAGTAGAGACCCCAAAGGCTACCCCTTAGGAGTGAGAACAAACTAGAAAGAGGCATTTCCTTAGACTGAAACTAGTCTTGAATCATCTCAAGGCTTTGATTGGATAAGCACGACCTCTCCCTAGTTTTACTGCCCACCAGAATAAAATTAAATCTCTCTAGAAGGACACAGTTGTATCTAGAAGCACTATAATTTTGCATACAGAATGCACTGTATTCAGTATTTTAAAATCACCTCACATGAAATGATAAAGGTGGCATCTTGAATTACTTGGGTA
>PVKM010036983.1:0-14613 GCA_004027735.1 Carollia perspicillata | reverse complement strand
TGCAATTTAATGTAATGAATGACATCTGCCACGCTACACGGCCAAGAAAGAAGGAGGCCCTTTCACGAGCATCATGCATGCCGATGGTCCGGCCTCTGAAATGACCCTTCACCACCTCAGTCAAGCTCCATCTGAATGCTTCTCACGCTTTACTGTGCAGAAGAATCACCTGGGGAAACTGGTCAAAAGTGTAAACTCCTGGGCCCCACCTGCAAGGATCTTGATTCATTGCAGTTGGGAAGGGCCCCAGAGCTGCCCTGTCAAGGCAGCACCCTGAGACTGTTCCAGTGATGCAGCCACCTGGAGAAACACTGGAAGAGCAAAAGCCACCTGCAGGCAACAACCACACCCTCCCTGAACCACAAACACCACCTTGAGGCAGCTCTGCACCGGGAGGTGGCTCCTGAAAGATTTTGGTTTTGAGACAGTTCTTTCTCCTGGAATGTTCATGAATAAGGGAATCTCCCCAGGAAGGCGGACAGATAAGGAGAGGCAGACACCCAAAGAGACTGCACTCTGGTAGAGACTGACTCAGAAGCACCTGACACTTCACAAGTTTTCCTTTTTTGATGATCAGCTTCGAAGATAATTCTTTTTAATCTTGTCAAGATAAGTTTTAGGATCATAGATTCACAATGACACCTCCTCTTCAAGTCTGAGACCCTCTGGGACTGCCCCATCAATTGCAATGGCCCCTCTGGAGCCACTGTGGTTTCTTTCTGCTCGTTTCTGATATTAGAATAGTCACTATGAAGACAAGCGCTGCTCCAGCATCAGAGAGGTCCAGTGGCTGATTTGACCAGATCTGGAGGATCCCAGGAATGCTAACCCATATCCCCTGAGACCTGTTATACTCCCTGAGTTGTGATGGGATGGTATAATGTTTACTTTGGCTTCCTTGCCCTGCCCCCATTCTCCATTTTCATCGTTTCAAAAATGCATAAATTAGGCATATACACTGTGGATGGAAAACATGCTCTGTAATAAATCTGACAAGTTCAAGTGACAGAGAGTAACCTCACAAGGTGATCTGATCACAAATTCCTAACCGGGCAAGTCATGCGGGGTAGTCATGGCCGGTAGTCATGGGCCAGGCCTATACCTTTTTCAGTAAAAAAGTTTATCTTTCTTTGCCTTAAGCAAACTCTGTCCATTGTTCTTGTGCTCCTTTAAAATGCCAAAGTAACTTTTTTCAGACCCTTTGGAGGTATAACCACCCCCAAGGGAACACATAATCTTATGAACTATCCTGCAATCCAATCACAAAGATTTCCCTGCCCTGCTTTCTTCCTCCTCCTTGAGATCCTCCTTACATTCTTTCCTTAATTCCAAATGTATAAGAGGAACTGTAAAACTGTCATTCTTAGGAGCATTTGAGATCTTGCTTCCTGGCGTGTCATCAGTGTGGCTCAAATAAATTCTCATAAAAATGCTCTACAGGTTTGGACATTCTTATGTCAACAATGCTCATTGTTAAAAAACAAACAAACAAACCAAACAGAAGTATGCCAGTCAAGGAGAAAATCTCCTTCACTCCCTTCTCAATACTAGTTTCACACCCAAAGTAGCTATGGTTGCCAGGTTGGTGTACATTATTCCATACCACTGCCTGAATTAAAAAAAATAACAGGCAAGATCCAAGATGGCGGCAGAGTGGGTAGAAGTTACTCTCATCTCCTCCCAGGACCAAACTGGAATTACAACTGAAAGGCAGAACAATCAACCTGAATAGCCAACTGATGGACACGAGTCTTATAAACAAGGATTTACAGGAAAAGCCACATCGAGACAGAGCAACAACAAAAAACAGTCCATTAGGGCCAAGAGGAAGTACTGTTCAGTTTAGACTCACAGACCCAGGGAACAGCTCTGCACGCACCCCAAGCACAGACGTCCCGCTGAGTCCTTTCTATCGGAACAGCCAACATGCACAGAGGTTTTGAATATACTAGCCACTCGACTGGCCCCCTCATCCATGATCTTTAATTCTTACGGCCACACTAATAGGAGGTATTATTTCATCTCTTTAATCCCATTATGGTAACATTGAGCCTGGGAGACTTTGAGTGGCCCGCCGAAAGTCATGGAAGTCATTAGTGGCAAAACCAGGCTTGAAACACGATACTGTTTAATAATAAAACCACCGTTCATTGCTGATCCCTTTGACAAGTTACCCGCCTGCTCAGCCTCAGTGTCCCATTTGGAAAAAAGGGACAGTAAGAGTTCTTGCAGGGAGGGTGAAGTAAAGACACGTCAGACCTGTGCTGTCCACACTGGCAGCCACTCTCCACGTGTCCACTTGAAAGGTGGCTGTCCGAATGGAGAAATGCTCTCGGTTAAAACACATGCCAAGGTTCGTAGACTTCATGTGAAAAGAGATCACAAACTATCTCCTTAACTTGTGGTGTTGATTGCACATCGGGATGATAATATTTGGTTAAAAAACACACTATTAAAGTGACTCTTACTTGTTTGTTTTTACTTTTAAAAAATTATTTTAGAGAGAGGGAGGAAGGGAGAGAGGGAGAGAAGGACAGACGGGGAGAGAGATTGATTTGCTCCTCCACTTACCTATGCATTCATTGGTGGATTCTTGCTTGGGCCCCGACTAGGCATTGAACCCACAACCTTGGCTTTTCAGGATAACACTCTAACCAACTGAGCTACCTGGCCAAGGTGGTTTTTACTTTTTTAATATGGCTGCTAGAAATTTTATCACATATGTGGTCTGCATAATATTTTTTTTTTAATTTACTTATTTATCTTTAGAGGGGAAGGGAAGGAGAGAGGGAGAGAAATATCAATGTGTGGTTGCCTCTTGTGCATCCCCTGCTGGGAACTGGCCTGCAACCCAGGCATGTGCCCTGACTAGGAATCGAACCTCGATCCTTTGGTTCACAGGCTCATGTTCAATCCACCGAGCTACACCAGCCAAGGCTGCATAATATTTCTTTTGGACAGTTCTGAGTTAGACCCTTAGTTAAATGCTTCCTGTGTGACAACGAAGAGGATGCCATCATTATTACCGAGACAGCTCAGCTTAGCATGTCCCATACCAGGACTTTGCAGCTCTACCATTTCTTTTACTTCTTGGGTTGGCTACTTCTTCTATATGCCCTCATTTCATCCTCACAATAGCCATTCTGTAATTTTATGATTTTTTAAAGATTTTATTTATGTTTAGAGAGAAGGGAGGAGAGGGAGAAAGAGCGAGAGAAACGTTGATGTGCAAGAGGAACATCCATCAGTTGCTTCTCACATGCCCCCAACTGGGGACCTGGCCCACAACCCAGGCATGTGCCCTGACCTGGAATTGAACTGGCTGCCTTTCAGTTTGTGGGGTGATGCCCAACCCACTGAACCCACTGAGCCATAAGTCAGGGATTATGACTGTTTTTTTTTAAAAAAACATTTTCCCTGTATTTGTCGATTTGTTTCCTTCCAGTCAGCCTCCCTGAGATTAGTGGGTGGAAGCATTCTATGAAAAGGCAGCTGGTGCAGAATTCTACAAAGACAATGAGGAAAGGGGAGCTGGGAAGACAGCGGGAGGCTTGAGAGGTGGGAGTGTCGAGGGCTGGAAAGGACGGTGCTGGGGGCCAGGAAGAGAAGGAAGGAAAGTGTTTAGTTGCTGGAGCCTGGGGACAAGGTAGAGGAGAAATGGTCTCTTCCCGAGAGGGAGGCCTGGGCACCCTTCAGCTAAAGGTGGTTCTGAAGACGGTTGATCTGGGAACTGCCCTGGGGGCCTGCTGCCCCACACAGACCTGGCTCCTTCCTGCAAATCCAGGGGAGCCCCCGTGAGAAACGGATGAGGCCACCTCTTGATCACTTGAGACTCACAACAAATTTCAGGTAATGACCCATGGGTTCAGGAGGAGGGCTAAAGTAGATTTTAATGTGAAGCTGAGATTCTGGGTCTTCTCACCATCAGTAATGTACAGAACACTCTGAACGCCTACTTCACGGATCTTACAGAAGTTTTTTTCTGTGATAATAGGGGTTGCTGCTCCTGCTTATATGTTCAAGATAGTGATTCTAATTCCCCATCGTGAGGAGAACAAAGTGCACTCTTCTGGAATGAGTCATACCTCGCAGAAAGGAATCACGTGCTTTCCTCGGGAAGTTTGCAGCCTCGCACTCAGTCTCAGAGGGACAAAGGATAATGATTTCATGTCGTCCGGCTCCTTACTCCCTAGCAGTTCCGAAGCATGGGTTTCCCTTTGAAAGGAAAGATGCCTCGTCCTTTCTACAGGACATCACGGCTCTGTGGCCCAGTTCAGCCCTGGCATGCTCCACAAAGACATTTGTGTGTCCTTTGGGGCTTTGTGCCAGGCATGCAGACTGCCCAAACTTTCTGCCCATCTGCCACACGCAGGGCAAAGCCCCAGCTTCTGCCAGGCCAGGGCAACAGGAACGTGGTTTGGGAACAAAGACAGCCATTGCTCCTGTCCCAAGCAGCAGGCACACTGCCTAGGTAGGAGCCTCAGGCCACCACATGCTCTCTGGCTGTCTGGCTCCAGGACTCCGAGAATTTATGTGCAGGGAGTAGGGTGAGAAAGGCCGTTACTAGCAGCTTTGGTAGGCAGACAAAAAGATAATGTGTGGTCTGATAGGTGTGTGACGCGGGCGGATGAGGAATGTCTCCTTTGTTGGGGCGGATCCCAAGGTGGTGGTGGGTTTTGTGGGCTGGATGGTGGGGCATTTCTAACAGCACCTGAGAAAGCTACCTCATGTCCCCCACCTGGCTAGCCCAAAGCATGGGGTTCCCCAGGGAGTCCCTGAGTTGATGAAGCGATGCATCTTAGAAGTTATGCAAACCGGCTCTGGATGACCTCGCAGCCCCCATCTCGGCTCTGTTATCGACTCCCCCGTGCACCCTCGGGCAAGGTGCTCGACTCTTCCTTCAGCTGCGTCCCCCACAGGAGCCTAAGCTAAGATAAGGAATCAGGAAAGTTAGCTGTCCGGGAGGTGCGGAGACAGGCCAGGGAAAGGGGAGGGAAGGCTGCTCTGGGAGTCTGTTGGGGCTGCTATGACCCAGCACCATTGACTGGGTGGCGTGAACAACAGAGACTCATTTCTCACGGTTCTGGAGGCTGAAAAGTCCGTGAACCGGTAGGATGTGGAGTCCAGTGTCTGGTGAGAGCCTGTCCCTGGTCCTCAGTCAGTCGGTTGTCCTCTCCCTGGGTCCTCACACAGCCGGAGGGCCGAGGGGGCTCTCTGCAGTCTCTCTCTCTCTCTGTCCCCCCTTGAGATATAATCAACATATAACATATATTGTGAAATGACTACCACAATAAGGTTAGTTAACATCCATCACCACACATAGTAACAATTTTTTAGTAATAATTCCTTATACAGAGTAGTAATGTTTTCCATTGTGATGAGAACTGTTAAGATCTACTTGATCAGCAACTCCCAAATATACACTGCAGTGTTATTAATTATCGTCACCACACCACTGTACAGTACATTCCCGTGACTCATTTATCTCATAACTGGAAGTTTGTATCCAGGGTCCCTCTCTCGTTTTTTAATGTCTAATACCATTTTATTGATTGATTTTAGACAGAGAGAAATAAATATTAATTTGTTGTTCAACTTCTCCATGCATTCATTGGTTAACTTTTGTATGTACCCAGACCAGGGATTGAACCTGTAACATTGGTGTATCAGGACAATGCTCCAACCAGCTGCGCTACCCAGCCAGGGCTCTAGGGTCTCTTTTATAAGGCTACTTATCCCACTCAATGAGGGCTCCACCCTCATGACCCAGTCACCTCCCAAATGTCTCACCTCCAGATATCATCACATTGGGCATGAGATTTCAACATATAAAATTGGGGGCGGGAGCAGGGGCAGAGACAGTCAGTCTATGGCAGCAGTCAACAAGGGCACACTGTGAAGCCAGCTACCACAGGGAGCCACTGAAGCTTCCACCTGCAGGGGAACCCCAGAACACACAGCCCGCAATTATCCCAGCCAAGAGGTGAGGGAGCTGGGGCATTTGTACCCCACACATCAGGCACATGTTGGGGGCCTCCCACAAGGGCAGTTAACTCCCAGGCACTTCTGGCCTGTCACATTCCCTGGTAAAGTGGATTTTCACAGCCCTCGGGCAGCTCTTACAAAACTACAGCGCTAGCTACTGGGAGCCAGGCTGCGGGGTTGGGGTGGGGACACCTACACGGGAAGGGGATGTGGGAGCAGCAGTAGCATCTGCTACACCCTCCAAGCCTCATGTTCTGTTTTGAAAAGTGACAGCCATCATAGCTTTTATCTGTTTTTGAAGACTTCATTCATTTACTTTTAGAGAGAGGGGAAGAGAGGGAGAAAGACCGGGAGAGAAACACCGATGGGTTGCCCACCCCCCCAACTGGAATGGAACCCACAACCCTGACTGGGAATCAAAACAGCGACCTTTGTTTTGTGGGAGGACACCCAATCCACTGAGCCACACTGCTCAGGGCCATAGCTTTTATCTTGTAGGATTGATGAAATGAAATGTTAGGTTCTTAGCACAACAAGCAGCCTGTAGAAGCGCTTGTTAAATGTTGGTCATTTCTTTTGGGATCACAAAACTTAGTGGCTTTTGCCACTAAGTGGCTTAGTGGATTTTGTTTGCAGTTCCATCATTTCTTTGATTTCCTTGGGACTGCCTGAGCCTTTGTGCCTCAGTGTGAACATACCGGTCTAAAGAGAGGCACTGGTGCCTTGTGTTGTTAGTCCTCCAAATGTGGGAGGTACCACTATCACCTTGCTGAGTGGAGATGCGGCAAGTCAAATAATGCAGGGCAGCCACCAGCAAGTGGTGGCCTCTGCCTGGCACCCGAACGCCTGCCTGCCCCGTGGTTCATCTGGGGAAGGGAGCAGCTAATGGACCAGTGGCCACCAGTCCTTACGTATACACTGGAAAAAGTCACAGGGTAGATAGAGAAGACTTGGTCACTGGCTGGGCCTCAGAGAACCCTGCGGCCAGGGGACGGATGGAAGGTTGGGTGGAGGTGGGCTTTACTTGTGCTGTGGGTATTGCCAGTTTCTTCACGGCACAGTTACAAACCCAGGCGTATATATCAAATGTGAGTGTGAATTACATATATATTTATAGATATATATGTTTTACCGTATGAAAGGGAACAAAAAATGCCCTAAGTATTTCATACATCCAATTATTTGTATATAGCTATTCCTCAATGAGAATTATGAGTAATATATCTTCACTGTGCTGTATCCTGCCTTCTCTACTGCGAGCATGCGTGACTTAAGTAGTACAAAATAATAGCTGTTTTTCAAACTACATCACAGCCAATGGATCTCAAAATGTAACCAGCCCTAAGAGAAGGCAAGTGGAGAGCAAACAAGCATTTAAAAAAAATTAACAAGCAATGACCTAAAACACCCCTTGACCATGATACTTGGACTGTTTACTGATGTTTTTGTTAGGGACATGGCGGCCCTGATGCAGGTCCTTTCTAGGAAAAGACGCTGGAAATGTGACCGGACCAGTGCATTTATTCCAAGCTGCTGTGAAATTGTTAGAAACCAATCCTACATTTTGTTAGGTTAAAAAAAACATTTTTTTGCAGCGAAATTGGTGATTTTAATAGTAAAATCAATCTGAAAATATGTGCATCAAGCAAATAGTAGAATGAGCACTATCTTTTCAAATCTCTGAGCCACGTAAACATTGTCCTTTAATTCTGCACTTCATTTTTATCATTTTTCTGGCACTCAAAGTTAGTAAAGTGACATAGTAGGATGGATACTGGGGAGCTGCACAGGAAACAGATTTTAGTCAGTAGACTTTCCCCCTCCTTGTGACAATTCGCGTTGGGGACAACAAGATCAATCGCCTAAGGGAAAAGGAGTAAGTGAAACCCAGCACCTCCGCAGGCTCCGGACCGCAGTTTAAGCGTGCCTGCAGGTTGGGTCGTTACTTACCATTATTCTCTCGGTTCCTTTCACATTCAGTTTTATTGCAACAGTTCAAAGAATCAGTCCATTAAAAATATTAAGCTCAAAGAAAAAGCAATTATTGTTTTTAAAGCATAAAATATTGGAACAGCTTTTACACCAACAATCTATGCCTTAACCTGTATATTGTTTCAGTTCTTTGTTCGATCTCGTTAAATATTTTAGACTCATTAGTTCTACTGTTTGTACGAGAGTTTAATAAGGGCTTGGTTTTCACGGCCAAAATGGTTATATTCTGTCCCGGTTCTCTTGTGTGCAACTTACAAAACTGATCAAAGAAGTGACTAGTACTTCATGGAAAAAGTCAGCACTCCTGAATTGGGGGACTTTGGAACCTGTCACCCCAACAAAGCAATGAGTGCTGGGAGGGCAGGGGCTATTGTAAGCTTTTCTTAAATTTAATTCTGAGAGCACGTTTATTGGAGCTGGCTGAGGATAGATGAAGCAGTAGGAGAGAGCCTAGACGGGGCTGCTTTGGCTCACTGAGAAGTCGGAGAGAAGGAACCATGGAAACATCTCCAGGGGGCGAGCCTGGGAGGAGCTGCCGCTGCCCATTGCTCCCCTTGCTACCATAGGGATCGTCAGAGCTCAGGAGATGCACATCAGAGAGGGAAGAAAGGGGTGGGCGTGCTCCTGAGAGAGTGCACCTTAGACTCTGTGTAGATAAAGCTTTATAGCCTCCCTGGGCTAAGTAGACATTGGATGAGTGAGTGGCAAGCGTAGCAGGTGTCACCAAGAAATAACTTCATAAATTAGTTTTGTTAGATCTTAAAAACACCACATTCACCCTGGCTGGTGTGGCTCAGTGGACTGAGTCCCCGTCTACAGGCCAGGGGGTCGCTGGTTCGGTTCCCAGTCGGGTCACATGCCTGTGTTGCGGGCCGGGTCCCCGGTGATGGGTGTTCGGTGGGGCAGCCACACATGGATGTTTATTTCCCTCTCTTTCTCTCTCCCGTCCCCTCTAAAAATAAAGAAATAAAATCTTTAAAAATCAAAACAAAAACAACCCCCCCCCCACACTCTATTATTAAATACAAAGAGAAAAATGGTAGCTTTACAGGGGAGAACCCTGGCACACAGTGCCTGAACCAAGTGATCGAAGTGGACGTCGTCCGTAATGGGACAAATCGATGCCATGCACGGAGAAGGACAGCAACACTTCTGGGATCGTCCTGCCGAAGTGCACACCCCGCACTGAGTCACGAGGACAGAATCAGACAGCCCCGCTCGAACTGTGAGCCAGCCTACCGAGCAACGGGCCTATACCCTTCAAAAATGGCAATGTCAGGAAAGATTGTAAAAAAAGAAAGAAAGAAAATACAATTTGAAAGGCTGAGACATGATTCCGGATTAAAGGAGAGTAAAGAGACTGGACAACTCAGTGCATTGCGTAATCCTGGATCCTGAACTGGGAGGAACATCGCTGTAAATGGCATCGGTGGGAAATTGGCAATATTTGAATGTGGACTACAGCTCAGGTAATACATTACATTAATGTTAAATTTCCTGAATTTGATCATTATGCTGGAGTTATAAGGGTGTACATGTTCTTAGGGGACATATGCTGAAATATTTGTTTGGCATCAATGGTTCAGAAAAAGAAAAAAATATATATGTCTACATAGAGTCTCGTAAATCTTAGTGCAGCTTTAAAAAATGAAGGTGTAATTCACATAACAAAATGAATCATTTAAAAGTATACAATTCAGTGGCATTTAATACATTACAATGTTGCGTGACTACCTCCTCCGTCCAGTTCCAAAACATTTGCATTCTCTGAAACAAAATCATAGGCATTAAGCAATCACTTCCCATTTCCATCCTTCCCCAAGGCCGTGGCAACCACTGATTTACTTTACTTATCTATGGATTTACTGACTCTGGGTATCCCATGTAAATGGAATCATATCATAGGTGGCCTTTTATGTCTGCTTTCTTTTACTTAACACAGTATTTTGGGGCTTCATCCCCACTGCGGCCACTATTAGGACTTCCTGTCTTTCTCTGGCTGAATAAAACTGCATTGTACGTACATACTGCATTTTGATCATCCTTTATTCACTGATGGGTGTTTGAGTTGTTTCCAAAATACGTGTTTTCAATTCTTTTGGGTATATACCCAGGACTGGAAGGAACTGCTAGGTCGTATGGTACATTGATATTTCACTTTGTAAGAAACTGCCAAATTGTTTTTCAAAGTGGCTGCATCATTTTACTATTTCTACTGTCATCACAACTCTTTTCAAAGTTTGAAATTCTTTTAAAGTAAACAGTTCAACAATTAGTGTGTGCACCCAGACAGACGGGAAAAGGAAGCTAAGGTCACAGCAGGGGGGAAGACCAGCCTGTGAACCGAGGTGGCTGGGGTGACAGGCAGGCTTCAGGGGAGATTCCAGAGTGGAAATTTCTACACAGGATGACACAATTTGAAAGTGCTACGTGAGCACTTCCATGACCCAAAACCCAGCCCCAAGCAGGTGGAGAGAACCGTGGGGCAGCCGGACTTTCTTTTCTCCTTGGGGGGTGCCCTTACCAGCTCTGTGGGTGCACAGTCAGTCTCTGTGTTGACTGAATGCACAAGTGAGCATGTGCTGGGAATGTGCCTTTTGTAAAGGGGCGCCCACGGGAAACTGCAATTTCCCTTACGGAAATCAGCCCGATGGCCGTGTTGCTGGGACCTCATATGTGAAAAGGGGGTGATGTCCACCTCTTATGATTGTTCTGCTGGTTAAAGAACACAGATGTGAACAGTCTTGCAAAGATTGTGAAGCCCTGATAGACCATGAGGGTTATAACCGAGGCGTTTAAATTCCGTTCGCATCACGCTTGTTAGTTCTCTTGCTGCTCGGAGTGTGGTTCTCAGAACGCCACACAGGGGTCCCCTGGGAGCTTGTGAAGAAGGGCAGACTCTCAGGCCCACCCAGCTGGCCGAACCGGGATCTACATTTCCATAAGATCCCTAGGTATTTGGTATGACCATTACAGTTTAATAGTTCTAAACTCTTCTAAATTTAATAGCCATCTGGGACTGCTTATTAAAGAATTTGGGTTCCCTCACAATCTCAAGATGAATTCAGTGAGCCTAGAGTGAGGCCCTGGAATGTAAGTTTTTTAACAAGACTCCTTGAGTCTTCTAGTTAAACAATTTTGGTAAGCAATACTTTAAATGCATAGTTTTTTCTTAAATTTTATTTTATTTATTTATTTTTTTTAGAGAGAGGGGAAGGGAGGGAGAAAGAGGGGAGATCTGGTTAGATAGTTTTGGTGATACTTTAAATGCATACTTGGTTTCTTTTTTTAAAGTGTGGGGGAGGGAGGGAGAAAGAGAGGGAGAGAAACACCAATGGGTTGCCAAGCAGCAACCCAGGCATGTGCCCTGACCAGGAATCGAACCTGTGACCTTTGCCTCGTGGGAGCACACCCAACCAACTGAGTGAGCCACACCATTCAGGGCTGACTGCATAATTTTAAAGACAAAGGTGGACATAGGCCTCTTGGAGAGAGAGATTGTCAACACCTTTCAGGGCGGGTCTGCCCCGAGGTTTCAGGTAGGTCTGCTAGTCTCTAGGCCTGGCAGTTTCTCCCACCTCAGGCAAAGCTGTGCTGAGCCTTTGTTCCCTGCTGAACACAGTGTTCTACTCTAATCCTAACACTAATCCTGTTTCTTGGGAGAGGACACTGAAGCTCAGAGAGGTCAAGTAGTGGCCCCGGGTCCCTCAGCCAGTACGCAGTGTCAGGACCGGGGTTCAGAACAACTTCTTTCTGCCTGCCGTGATGCCGGGCAGCCTGGACTGTCACACATACCTGAGCCGATGTGGTGGCGGGGGCCCGTGAGTCCTCTCCCACGGGCTCCATCCACCCGTCTCCTCTTCTGCCTCTGCCACTGGGGATGTGGGGGCAGAGAGCATTCCCAGTCTTCTGGGCTGGATGGCTTGGTCTGACTCCCAGCCCTGAGCCTCACTTCTCTGAGTCTCAGTCCTCTTAGCTGTAAAATGAATGGGAATGATATTAGGGTAGGATCGAAGAAAAGGATTTTCTGTGAATTAAAGAAAAAGAAAAACTGAGCCCTTGCTGGTGTGGTTCAGTGGATTGAGTGCTGGCCCGTGAACCAAAAGGTTGCTGGTCCGATTCCCAGTCAGGGCACATGCCTGGGTTGTGGCCCAGGTCCCTGGTTGGGGGCATGTGAGAGGCGACCACATATTGATGTTTCTCTCCCTCTCTTTCTCCCTCCTTTTCTCTTTCTCTAAAAATAAAGAAATAAAATCTTTTTAAAAAACAAACTCTGAGGAGTGAGTATATTATGTGATGCTTCCTGGCAGATAATATGTGCTCCCTTAAAGGTCACTCTTTCTCTATTATTTCATCGTAGCTGCAGCAGTAAACACAATTTAGAGATGAAAACTAAGGAGATGCTAGCTCGTGGTACGTGCCTCCTTGTTCAGAGTAGACATAATGCCTTTGACATGTCTCTTGGAGTCAGGCAACTTTGGTTTGCAACATACATGAGTTTCCCGTGCCTTCTGTTGCACATTGCCACACACTTGGAGGCTTGAAACAACAGAAATTTATTCAGTAACAGTTCTAGAGGCCAGACGTCCAAAATCAAAGAAAGTGTTGGCAGGTCTGCGCTCTCTCCAGAGGCTCGAGGGGAGCATCCTTCTGGGCCTCTTGCTTGGTTTGTGGCAGCGTAATTCCAATCTCTGCCTCTTCTCTCACATGCCTTTCTCCCTCTGTTTCTTTGTATCTTCTCCTTTTCTGTCTCTTAGGGGGACATTCGTCATTGGATTTAGGGTTCACCCAGATAATCCAAGAGGATGTCAGATCAAGATCCTCCACATGATCACATCTGCAGAGACCCTTTCCCCCAAGGAAGGTTGCATTCACCAGTTCCCAGGTTCGGATGTGGGCATGTCTTTTTTTGGAGCCACAGCTCAGCCCACCCCACAAGGCCTGGAGTGTGTCTCACTTCTCCTGCCCCAGGAGAGAGGCGGTTTGTGGTCAGGACATGTAGACAGGAAATGGAAGTGGAGAACAGGTCAGCTCCACTGTTCTCCCCGAGCTGCCTCTGCACACGGTTTCCCCTTTCTCCCAACATCGTGACCCCCCAGGTTTGGATCCCACTGCTATGGCCTAGGTCCTTCCAGGTTTCCCAATTCAAATTCCCAAGTAGTGGAAGGTTGCTGGCAAGCTTGGAGACAGCTCGATCCTGTCAAGTGTCTTTCCCCGGCCCAGTCACTTGGGGTCTTGAGGAGGTAGGTGGCGGGGGATGTGGTCAGCAGGGCCACATGATTCAGAACATTAGAGTCATGTGGCCCTGCTTCTTCAAGCCTCTCTAGGGGGGCTGGTGGGGCAACAGTCTCCCCCAGAAAGAGTCTATTTGAGCAGAGATCCCTTGCACAGGCCCTTGGAGGAGAATGTGCTGGAATCCTGGGTCCACATCATACTTGAGACTGTGCTCCATTTATCCAAGAGCCACACTCCTTTTTATTAGGCAGTGACACTTGGGGAGACATGTAGTATCAGTCCTGGGGTCAGGTTATAAGGGAGGCTCTGTTTGGCAACGATCGAATCATAATAGCAATCCCATTTATTGCGTACCACATTCATTTCTCATTGAATCTGCATAACAATGCTGCAAAGGAATCCTTGGCTGTGCCCCATCCCATAGAGGAGGGAATCAAGGCTCACAGCAGCTACATGACTGCCCCAAGGTCACCAGGCTCCTAGGAACAGCACCGGAAAGAGTCCACAGCTTTCTCCCCTGCAGTTTCTCTGTAATGGCTGTTCTCATTAACATCACATATTAATCACTCTCTCTGGAGATCAAGTTGGAATTAACATAAAGCCGGGGGCACCGCATTAGAAAAGAGAGGCCTGAATTTTGTGGAACTCTGATTTGGGATGGCAGTGCACATATGAATGGAGAGACGGGTGTGTGGAAAGCAGTGCCGGGGAACGTTGCCCACTCCAGCAAAAGCATCGAAAATCTCATATTCTTACACATGCTTTTCCCTCTTCTGGCATTAACCCTGAGGGCTTGTTGCCTATAAAATAGGCGAGACAAATTAATTAAAATTATTTCTCTCCCCTGAATCAGGGGTGGACTGTCGGGGGGGGGGGGGCAGGGCTCTGCAGAGACTGGAAAGGACCCCCATGGGGCTGTGAGATCTCTGGAATTATTCAGAGATGCACCTACACAGCTTCTGACCTGGGGATGGGGAGGAGTTTTCTGCGTTAGGGGAGCAGGGAACTAGCAACCTCCTCTCCCCCAGCAGATGAGAAAGTGGCTTCGTTGGCTCCCAGGAACGGGGGCTGAAAGAGCCCCTTTGAGGTTTGATGGAGGGGCCTGCCTTCCATTTCTTCCCACTTTCCAGGCGTGCCCAGCACCCCGATGCACGGTTACTGGGGGCCTGCAGGAACTGGCAGCTCCAGGAGCCTTCTTTTCCCAATCTGCCACACATGTTCTGGATTTTCAGGCAAAAAATTAATTTTGAAAATAACAAGGTAATCTTTAAATGTGCTGTATTTCCAGCAGGCAGTCCTGGCTTCATGGAGACACAGCCTGGCCTTCAAATCATCGCTGTTTTGGGGGCTGCAGCTTTTTTCCTGTTCATTTTGTTTTGCATGCTTCAAATGCACCTTTGC
>PVKM010036982.1:0-14613 GCA_004027735.1 Carollia perspicillata | reverse complement strand
GGGTGAAAACTGGCAGCATTACAGGGAAGAGGCAGATGAAGGGACGCGCAGGTCTGGGGAGACATGAAATAGAAAGTTCCATCTGCGGCATGTTGGTTATTGGACAGCCAAGAGCAGAAGCCCAGTGGACAGCCATACATTTGAATCTAGAGTCAGGAGGGAGACTGAGGCTGGAGATTCGAACCTGGGAGGCATTCGTCAACAGACTGTGCTTCAAGCCATAGGACTGAATGTGGCAAATACCACTGCACTCATCTTCTGGTGTCCTGAGGCAAAGAACAATAAAGTGTGGTACTTACTACGGGCAGAGCCATTCTTTAGGCCTGGTCCTCCTCTACTAGGCAGCCCCTACTCTGCTCCAGAAGGCTGAAAGTAACTAGGTGTGCTGGGGCAAGGCCCTTGCATAAGGACCGCCACAAAGAGAAATTACTGGACAGAGGCAGCCTAGCATCCGAAAGACAAGCTGTGTGACATTTCCTTCCACCTTGACGAGTGGAACATCAGCTCCTAAGTCAGACCTTTGTGTGCCTGGGGAGCCCGGTCATTACGCAGGCACCGGACCGCTCCAGCCACGACGTATTTCGGCCGAGATTACTTTAAAAAGGTGGTAATTTAACTGCACAGCCAGAGACATTCTCCTATGCGATTGCTCACATCGGTGCTAAACCTCAAACACTATTTACCGGGAGCACAAGAGTGGTTAGTAATTTTGTTTTCAGACACGGACGCGTGGAGCAGTCGTGAACAACGTGACCGACTGGCCTTGGTTTCCTTATCTGTTATCCAGAAGGGTTCAGCGGGGTCTTGTGAACATCCCCAAGGCTCTAAAATGAGGGTTTGCTTTCCTCCCGACTTGCTTCTACTTGTGTGAGTGCCCAGTAATTCTAGGAAAATTGTCCATCCAAGTAGAGGGGTGGATAGTTCCAGGTGAGGTCATCAGTTTCTGTTCCCAGCTGGCTGCTCCAATCTGGGGTGAATCTTTTTATAGTTTGGGGTCTCCATCCTGTTTAAGCTCCTGAATAAGAAGGGAAACTTTCAGAAGTGACTAGAGAGATGAGTTTCATGACTGTTGAACTCTCTGAACACAATACAAGAAGTCCGGAAGAATCCTGTATTTGAGTCCCCCTGAAAGTATTTCTTAGGAACTCTGTTGCATGCAGATCGTGGCCCTTGCACAGAGAGAAAATGCGGTGTGACGGGAAGGATCCGGGCTTTGGAGAAAGAAGACCCAGCCCTGTTCTCGGGGCTGCTACTTGCTAGCTGTGTGGCCTGGGGACAAGTTTCCGATCACAGCCACCACTGGGTGCTTACAATGTGCCAGGTGTTTTAAAGAAAAGGTTTCTTCCCAGCAGGATAATCACTTCCATTTTGCACATGAGGAAACATTACATACAGTTCAGTGCAGGTCCCCAGCTAGAGGGTGTCCAGGATTCAGACACAGGTTATCCAGTGGACCCCAGTTCTGCTCATTATAGCAGGGAGGCTTGGGGTAGAAAGTACACATGGAGAACCTGAAGCATAATTGTTGCTCAGTGAACACCAGTTTTGTCTCTCTCTTTGTGTGTGTGTGTGTGTGTGTGTGTGTGTGTGTGTGCCAAAGCACATAATACAGACTCACAATTCCAGAGGAGAGTCTTCCCAATCTGTAACTCCCCTTCCTTCCTTCCTTTCTTCCATCATTTACTTTCCACCAGCGTAAGAGTCATTGAGAGGTATCTGTCGCTGGTCCCTTTCCCTCAGCAGGGCTGGGCTCTGCCCTCGATGCCCAGGTCTGTGGGAGGAGCACTTCTGCAGAGCTTAGAACCACCTTTGCTGCTGAGCACTCACTGTGGGCCAAGCATGGCAGCCAGCATTTGGAGTGTATTTTCTCACTTCACCCTCAGAAGAGACCCGTGAGGTAGGTACAGTTGATATCTGTATTTCAGAGATGAGAAAACTGAGTCTTAGAGAGGGCCGGTCACCTTCCTAAGGCCACGCAACTTGCCAGTGACAGCCAGAATTAGACATCAGGTCTGCCTGACTCCTAAATTCCTCATTCCCCTTAGAAAAGAGGTGTTTCTTTGGGAAAACTGGGCTTTGCCCATCTCTTCCCAGCTGTCTGCTTTGCTGTCCCCATAACTCAGTAAAACAAAAACAAGCCCAAAACAGATTATTTGTAAAATGAAGATTTCTAGGCATTTGGAAGGCCCAGGGCTTTAAGCAAAAAGTCCAGCCATGGCCAAAAGGAAAGCTCTATGTGTCACGTGGCAAAGGCCACACGGACAGTCACACCCCTGACTTAGTAATTGTACCTCTGGGATCCCACTAAGGTTATATTTAACGTAAAAACACCTCCCTGAGTATATTTATCATGAAGTTATTTTAATATCCGAAATTTAGAAGCAACATAAATGTCCAAAATAAGGAACTGGTTGGGAACTACTATGCATGCATCAACATGAAAAAACAAACAACCCAATTAAGAAATGAGCAAAGGACTTGAATAGACACTTCTCAAAAGAAGAAATACAGAGGGCCAATAGACATATGAAAAGATGCTCAATGTCACTAATCATCAGAGAAATGCAAATTAAAACCATGAGGAGATATCACCTTACACCTGTCAGAATGGCAACCATCAATAAATCAACAAACAACAAGTGCTGGTGAGGATGTGGAGAAAAGGGAATCCTTTTGCACTGTTGGTGGAATGCAGACTGGTGCATTCACTGTGAAAAGCAGTGTGAGGATACCTCAAAAAATTAAAAATGGATCTGCCTTTTGACCCAGAGATCCCATTTCTGGGAATACATATCTGAAGAACCTAAAACACTAATTCAGAAGAACATAAGCATCCTTATGTTCATTGCAGTGTTATTTACAATTGCCATGATGTGCAAGCAGCCCAAAGCTCCTCAGTAGATGAGTGGATAAAACAACTATGGGATATTTACACAATGGAATACAACTTGGCTATAAAACACACACACACACACACACACACACAATTTTACCCATTGCGACAGAATGGATGGACCTGGAGAACATTTTGGTAAGTGAAGTAAGCCAGTAAGAGAAAGACCAATACTATATGATTCCACTCATATGTAGAGTCTAATGAACAAACTGAACTAACAAGTAAAACAGACTCATAGATAGAGAGCAGGATGACAGCTAAGTGGGGGGAAGTTAGGGGTGGAGAGATGGAGCAAAAAGGAAAAAGGACTCATGGACATGGATGACAGTGGGGTGATTGTGGGGATAGGGAGGTATTAGAGGACTAAATGGTAATGGAAAAAATATATAAATTTTTTTAAAAATGAAGAAAAGCAGTTTCTGCTCATGTCAAAAAAGTTCAGACAATGAAGAAGGTGTGAAGTTGAAAGTATTTCCACTTCTCAGTGGCAGTTTCTATTGCATTTTCTTGTGCCCTTTTCGTGGATGAATTTCTAAATTTAAGAAGCTCCTCAATGCTATTTTAGCTATAAACACCACAAAACAAGTCTTTTTTCCCCCCACAATAGGCAGTACCCATTTCTTTTGCATCATCTGGATTCATCTAATAAGATTTTACTTTGTTAATTTCCAATTTTTAATTTGAAAAATTTCAGACATACAAAAGATTTAGAATGGAATGTAATGGTCACATGTATACCTACTACCCAGTATAAAAACAAAACTTTATTTAAAATACAGTTTTATTTTTAAGGCCTTTGGGTACACCCCCTAATCCCATCCCTCCCTCTTTCCTGTGAGTGGTCATGACTCTCTTGAATTTGCTGTTCATCATATTTTTCTACTTTTGCTATGTATTAGGTTGGCCAAAAAGTTTTTTTTCCCCATGAGATAGCTCTAGTAGCACTTAGTTGTCTTTAACTTCATTCAAAACCAATTGTGTCAGATTATATTGTGACAGCTGTCATATCAGCATGCATTTTAAAAACACTTATCGAAATTGAATTTTTGTGTAGCCATTTTCCTATTGAAGATAGAAGAAAATACGCAACATTTTCAGCATGTTATGCTTTATTATTTTAAGAAAAATAAGAATGCAACTGAAATGCAAAAAAGATTTGTGCAGTGTATGGAGAAGGTGCTGTGACTGATTGAATGTGTCAAAAGTGGTTTGCGAAGTTTCGTTCTGGGGGTTTCTCACTGGACAATGCTCCATGGTTGGGTAGACCAGTTGAAGTTGATAGCCATCAAACTGAGACATTAATTGAGACCAATCAAAACTTCAGAAAAACAAAGAAGTGACAAAGAGATAGCTTAACCTTTCAGATGCAGAATTCAAAACACTGATAATCAGGATGCTTGCTGAAATAATAGAGTATGGTTGCAAAATGGAGGAAAAAGTGAAGGCCATACAAAGTGAAATAAAGAAAAATATATGGGGAACCAACAGTGAAGGGAAGGAAACTGGGACCTAAATCAATGGTTTGGATCAGAAGGAAGAAATAAACATTCAACCAGAACAGAATGAAGAAACAAGAATTTGAAAAAATGAGGAGAGGCTTAGGAACCTCTGGGACGACTTTAAACATTCCAACATCAGAATCCAATAGGAGTGCCAGAAGGAGAACAGGAAGAGCAAGAAATTGAAAACTTATTTGAAAAAAATAATGAAGGAGGACTTCCCCATTCTGGCAAAGGAAATAGACTTCTAGGAAGTCCAGGAAGCCCAGAGAGTCCCAAAGAAGTTGGACCCAAGGAAGCATACACCAAGGCATATCATAATTACATTGCCCAGGATTAAAGAGGAGAGAATCTTAAAAGCAGCAAGAGAAAAGGAGACAGTTACGTAAAAGGAGTTCCCATAAGGCCATCAGCTGATTTCTCAAAAGAAACCTTACAGGCAAGAAGGGGCTGGAAAGAAGTATTCCAAGTCATGAAAGGCAAGGACCTACATCTAAGATGACTCTATCCAGCAAAACTATCATTTAGAATGGATGGGCAGATAAAGTGCTTCTCAGATAAGGTCCAGTCCAAGGAGTTCATCATCACCAAGACATTATTATATGAAATGTTAAAGAGATTTATGTAAGAAAAAGAAGAATATCGCAACTATGAACAGTAAAATGACAACAAACTCACCACTATTAACAAATGAACCTAAACAAAAACAAAAGCAAACTAAGCAAACAACCAGAACAGGAAGAAAATCACGGAAATGGAGATCACAGGGAGAGTTATCAGCGGGGAGGGAGGGAGGAGAATAGGAGAAAAGGTACAGGGAATAAGAAGCATAAATGGTAGGCACAAATAGACGGGGGAGGTTAAGAATAGTATGGGAAATGGAGAAGCCAAAGAACTTATACATACAATCCATGAACATGAACTAAGGGGGGGAATTCTGGTGGGGGGTGGTGGTGGAGGGCAAAGAGGAATAAAGGGGAGAAAAAAATGGGACAACTGTAATAGCATGATCAATAAAATATACTTAAAAAAAGAGCAGATGTTCAGTAATTAGAAGTTTGCCTTGAATCATATATGCACCATAAAACATTATCTATGGTAATAGCTCTTACTATGGGCAAGGCCCAAATTTAAGTTCTTTAAGACAGAAGTAAAAGGAACATGTGTAGGGGACTCATGGACAAAGCCAAAGGAGTGTAGGACTGAGGGTAGAGGGTGGGGATGGCTGTGCTTGGACAACAATTTTAAAAAAGAGGTAAAGTTTCTCTTGAGCCTGCAGCATCTTAATTGCCTTCAGCTCAAAATAATCTAACGCCAGTGTAGCACACCTTGGGGAGGCCTGTTGTGAACCCCTTCACAGCACATCATGTCTACCGTAAGAACACGCCTTTTATTGGCTTCTTCATCTGTCACACTTCCCTGTCACACATGTGGGATCCCCTCCCATGTAATCTACTTGTACTCATGTCGTCATCTCAGGGTCTGCTTTTGGGGGAACTCAAACTAAGATAATGACTTTATCTCAAAGTACTTATCTACTTCCCTGTTCAAGGACATCCAAGTTGTTTCCCGTGTTTTGGTATGGCAATCTATGCTGCAATGACCCTTCTTGTATAAGTCTCCTTGTGTACATGCTTCGGAAGCTCTAAGATAAATACCTAGAGGGAGAATTCTTGGGTTACAGGTTTGCAGGTCCCCAGTTTTACTAGGGATTTGACCAAGGCCCTGTAGCTAAGGTCAAGATTGAGGCTATGGATATACTTGGGGGACAGGCTCGGATTACAAAGGGTTTGTGCCAGATGGACTTCATCACAGACCAACACTCAGAATCCTAGCAGAGCACCTCAAACCTAAATGTCCATACAAACACCCTGAGGAGCTTGTATATTGCAGATTCTAGCAGTGGGTTTGGGCTGGGACCTGATATTCTGTGTTTTTGAGCCTTAAGATGCTCTTCTGCTGCTCCATGGACCTCACGTAGAGTAGCAGCTCTAGAGAAGGAGTCTGGCCATGGGGCTATCAGAATATCAAAGTATAATCCACTACTTTTTTTGGCCATTACTGACAGAATAGGGTGAAAAGAGTGACCAAACAGAGGGGGATGACCTGTGGGTTAAGCCATTAGGAGGCCAGAGGGTGTGGGGTATTATGCTACTAGGTATCTAGCTAGAGACCACTGGTAGATTTGGGGGCAGTGCCAACTCTAGGTTACTCCTCATTTTTGTCATGGTGGAAGATATAGCCAGAGTGGTCTTGCAGGAATACTAGTCTATCCTGTTAAATGTCACCCGATTTTTCACCTCTTTTTCATTGTTGTTCTAGACAAAATGTTTGGCTGTCAATTTAAGGGTACCGTGACATTTGCTTTCAAAAAGAGTGCCCGGGCCAGGTGGGTCTGAACTTGAGTCCCCGAGGGGGTAGACCTGCTGGGCTACTTTGAGGATTCATTGCCATGAACCAGCCATGTGGGAAGGTTCTCTATTTATTCCCATAAATGCAGAAGGACATTTAACATAAGCTAAAAAAAACCAACAAACCTTCCATTTCTATCCAAGATGAAGTAACAAGGATTGAATTTACCCTCCAAAAACAAACAAACAAAAAAGAATGGACAAAATATTTGAAACAATGACAACAAATGAGATGGGGAACAAATGAGGTGAGCCCTACAGTTACTTATCTCACTACCTGGAGCAAGTGCTCAGGCTGTGGCATATGGAGGGAGAGCCCGAGCAGAGCGGAAGATACTCTCTGCCACAAGTAAACAGACGTGGGGTCTAAGGAAGCCAAGGCAGCTAGAGCTCGCGGGACAGAGCAGCAGAGAGGATAGAACTGAACACAGGGAGACCTGTGAAGACCTGCAGGGTCCCCCGTGAGCACGCATATGAGAACGGTCAGCCCATACATGTGAAGAATCACTCTGAGATTAGGGGAAGAGCCAGCAAACAGGATTTGAGGAAAAGTACTCAGAGTTTACATAGGGCAAAAAATAATGCCTGTTCCCAACAGTCAGAACAGAAAAGTTCATAATTCAGGAGGCTCTGATTAGAATACCAAGAAGGGTCTTGCCTTGGGGAAAGATTTTAACTCTAAATTAAATGCAACGCTGATCTGGCCTAACAAAATTTAAAAAATAAGACCTGAAATGATAAGACACTATCCAATTAACTGCATTCCAGAACAAAACCCAAGAGGATTTATATAAATACAGAAATATTCAACATCTAACAAAGTAAAATTCACAATGTTTGGCACTCAAACAAAAAAGTACTGGCATGTGAAAAAAGGCAGGAAAATAACAATCCAGGATGAGGAGAAAAATCAAGTAGTCAAAATGACCAAAAAGCATACAGGTGATAAAATGTATATACACTAATATTTTAAGGAGCTATTATGACTGTATTCCATACCTCCAGAAGCTAACGCAAAGACTCAACATAATAACTAGAGACATAAAGGTGTAACAAGACCCCAACTGGACTTTAGAGAGAGCTACGACATCCAAGATGAAAGACACACTAACTGGGACTACTAGCAGACTGGGCACTGCAGAAAAAGGAAAAGCGAACTTGAAGTCATGACAATAGAAACTATCCAAAATGAAACTTACAAGAGAGACTTTAAAAATTAAAGCACCACTGAACTATGGGACAACTTTAATTGGCCTAACATATGGGTAATTTAGAGATGGAGTCTCTAAGATTGGGGCCCAGAGGTCAAAAATGGTATTTGAGGAAATATGGCCAAAATGTTTTAAATCCGATGAACACGATAAACTCTCAGATTCAAGAAGCTCAACAAACCTCAAGCACAAAAGCATGAAAAGGACATGGAGGCACGCCCCAATCAGATTGCTCAGAGCCAGCCACAGAGAGAGAACCGAAAGCAGCTGAGAAAAAAGGGCGTTATTAAAGGGAAAGAAAAATAACGACGACAGAAGAGTTCTTGTCAGCAACAAAGCAAACTAGGAGACAGTAGAATTTTTGAAAATATTAAAAGGAAAAAATGATTGAACTAGTATTCTATACCCATGAAATATTTTTTTTAGAAACGAAGATGACCAAGAGAATGAGAAGACAAACCACAGATAGGGAGAAAATATTTGCCAAAGACATAACTTATAAAAGACTGTTATTCAAAACATACAAAGAACTCTTAAAACTCAATAATAAGAAAACAAACAAATAAAAAAATGGGTCAAACCTTAACCGACATCTTATCAAAGAAGACATACAGATGGCAAACAAGCATATCAAAAGCCGCTTCACAGTATATATGTTATAAAGGAAATGCAAATTAAAACGATGAAATACCACTCTATACCTATTAGAAGAGCCAAGATCTCGAACACTAACGTTATCAAATACTGGTGAGGGTGTGGAACAGCAGGAGCTCTCATTCATGGCTGGTGGGAACACAAAATGGTACAGCCACTTTGGAAGACAGTTTGGCGGCTTCTTACAAAACTAAACATACTCTTACCACATGATCCATCAGTCAGACTCTTTGATATTTACCCAGAGGAGTTGAAAACTTATGTCCACAAAAACCTGCACATGGATGTTTACAGCAGCTTTATTCATAATTACCAGAACTCGGAAGATACCCAGATGTCCTGTAGCAGGTAAATAATCACGATAAACATTAACAGGCTAAACATCCAAATTAAAACAGAGCTTGTTATTGGACTTTAAAAAAAGCAAGGCTCAGCTATGTGCTGTCTACTAGATACCCACTTTAAATATAAAATCACAGAGAGGTTCAAAGTAAAAGAATGAAAAAATATATACCATGCTAACACGAGTTGAAAGAAAAGTGGAGTAGTTATATTAATACCAGACAAAGTAGATTTAAAACAAAGAATATTACCAGAGATACAGAGGGTACTATATGATGACAAAGGGGTCAGTTCATCAAGATGGCATAGTAATCCTAACCATTTGTGTATCTCATAACAGAGTTTCAAAATACATGAAGCAAAAATTGATAGAACTGCAAGGAGTTATAGACAAATCCACAATTATTGTTTGAGATTTTTAAAAAAGATTTAATTTATATATATTTTAGAGAGAGGGAAGGGAGGGAGAATGAGAGGGGGAGAAACATCAACCTGTGAGAGATACGTGGACTGGTTGCCTTTCCCATGCCCCCAACTGGGGACCTGGCCCGCAACCTGGGCACGTGCCCTGACTGGGGATCAAGCCAGCAACCTTTTGGTTCACAGGCCGGCGCTCAGTCTACTGATCCACACCAGCCAGGGCTGTTGTTTGAGATTTTAAGGCCTCTCTCTCAATAACTGACAGGACAAGTAAAGAGAAAAATCAGACCCAAATGGTTTAGTTCAATCAGAATAAAAGGTGCAGGAAAGGAGTGCGGAGGAAATTAATGAACTATCCTGGAGGGCAGATAATAGGCCAAAATGTGAAAACAGGGCAGATGGATTCAGTAACTCTGGGGCCGAGGAAAAGGAGGTGTTTGGCAAGCATGGAGCTCTCCTGTTACTAACCATAACTAGGTCAGAAGATTTCCAGTTTCCAGAGTCTCAGCTATTCTTCTTATTGTTTTAATAAATAATCTATAAGTTTTTGCCACAGAGATATTGTTGCTCTTTGATCTCACAAAACCAGTCTGTGGCAGAATCTTTCAAATTTTATAAAATCAAACTGGGAGAACAGTGTGTGACAGAGAGGAGTCCTGATTTTCAGGCCAGTCCTATATGCACTGAGTGACTCTGAGCATAGAAGGCTGAACCCAGGAAATGATGTTAGCCACCCTAATTCACTGTCCCCCAATGGACAGTGAAGAATGGGCAGAGATACTGAGGTGACCATCCATCTGTCGACCCTACACAGCATCCATCCATCCTTCCATCCATCCCTCCACCAATCGTCCCCCTGTTTATTTATAAACCCGTCCATCCGCTCACCCATTCATAAAATAAGTAGTCACTAACACTATGGGCCAGGGAGTGTGGGTGGGGGAGCACCTTCTCTAGTGGCTCCCTGACCCTTGGTCCTATCAGGAGTAACCGAGATTCTATATCTTATTTGCCTTCAGGAGAAATTACCATGAAAGTACATTCAGATCATCGCTGTCCTTTGGGGACACTCTGGCAAAAACAGACATCCTGTTGCATGCAACCATGACCTATCCTGTCAACTCAAGCCTTTTCAGACCAGGCTCCTAAAGCACTGGGATTCCAGGAAGTAGGGTGGAGTGGGAGACACACCTAGGTCAAACTGTGTTAAAGGGAGAGGGAACCAGTCAGACAAACGGTCGTTCTCCAAAAATGGAAATGGAGGTGGATGGGAGCCTAGGTTCATGTCTTTCCCTCTATTTCTCCCATTCCTCCCCTGTTTCTATCTCTCCTACCTTCTCCACCTAAGAACATAATTTGGTTCTTAAGGGCCAAGAAGCTGGGAGATGTGCAAACCTTTCTTAGAAATGCTGAAATAAATCCCATGTAAGAGGGAATTTGGAATCCTGAAGACAACATCAGCTTTGGAGTGAAGGTTCAAATCTCAGAACTTAGAAGTTGTATAATGTTGTTATTTAACTTCTCTAAGTCTTGGTTTTCCCATCTGTAAAATGGGGATCATACCAACCTTGTAGGGGTGATTGAAAGGACTAACACAAATAGTGCATTTGTGGGCTTTATATTTTCCAGGCTATACAACCATAGGTACCTAAAAAAGAAAATCTAACTTTATTTTTCTGTAGTTTAACTTTAAACACTAGCTTGAGCTCCCATTTTGCCTCCTGGTTAAATACAAATGAACAACAGTAAGAACAAGACAATAGTCAATTCCAGGCAAATTCAGGCACTGGAGGGTGTTTCTTGGTCATTTCCATTTTAAACTCAGTCAAGTCAGTGTTTTCTCCTCTCTTTTCTTCTGGAGTGTCTGTCCTCCTTTATCCTGGGGGGCCTAAATGTTATCACCATAGTGGATGAAGACACATTCCCTTGTTTATTCCCTGAAATGTGATCCATCTCAACTAGGCTTTGTTCCAGAATACTGTGGCATCTCTCTCTAGAGTAGGCCTTAATTTCTCTTGGAAATTTGGGTCCTTATAAATCCAAGATCTGATTTGTTCACTCAGGCCTTAACTACTCCAGACCCAGGGCTCGCTGTGCTTCTACACATCACTGTTACTGTTCTGCCTTTCCCAGACAGTGAGGCCTCAGCATCAGAGGAAAGGGCTGAAACAAGGACACTTAGCTTCAGGGCTATTTGTCCCTCTCCCCCGCCTCTGAACTTGGAGAACCTCTCTTAAAATCAGCTTGTCTGTTTGCAAAGATTGTTCCCGTTACTTGGGGTTTCCAACTGAATGTTGCCTTGTTAATGTGAACAAGAACCAGGGGATTCCATACTTAAAACCCAATTTTGAAAACAAAACACAGAATAGACAAAGTTTTAGCATCACAGGAAGAATTTTTAGGTGGAGTTCCTCTTTGACTCTCAGCTAGTCCAGGGATGTCCTTATGGTCCTCTGGGCACAGCACAGCCAAACCTTCTCCCTTTGGTTGCCCAGCTGACACGGGCTGGCACTGGCCCTCAGTACTAAATCCAAAGGCAGTGTACCCTTGGATCAGGGCAGTCAAGATCCTTGTCTTATTCCCTCTGTTTTCCAGGACCATCTGCTCAGACCTTCCTTTGGCTGGGCCCATCCCCATGGAATGAGAACAAGGAGCCAAGGGGAACCAAGGACAACGAGGACCTTCTAGATCATGCTCTGTGTACCTGGTGCACAGGAATTCTCTGCTGAAATGACCCAAGCCACCTTCTAGGGCCTTTGATGAACTCTTCCCCAGATCCATCCTCCTGAAGGCAGGCAGTGTATCTGATGTGCATACCCAGGGGCCCAAGAGGTAGCCAAGCTCTGGTAAGTGCAGGCAATTAAATTTTGGGTTTATTAAGGGAAAGACCCAAAAGTCTAAATTCAGGATCAATTCTGAAGAACTGACAGGTAGCATTATTCAAACTCATAAGAGCTTTAATAGGAGAAACTTACATATACAGACAAAGTAACTGCTTGCTCCTTGTGGTGGCTGGCCAGGAAGAAATTCACACCCTCCCGGGACAGGGTCTCTTGTTTATAGAAGGTTAATAGTAAAAGCATATGGTGGGTAGTTGCATACACCACCAGAAAGTAGAGTGCAATCCTAAGTTAACAGATAACATCGGGCAGTTATTCACACTCTATACATTTAGTAACCTCCTTTCTGGGAGCATGCCTTTTATCTTTGGGTGGTATTCCGGCTCTTGGGTTAGTCATCCAGCCTGAGGCTACAAAGAGCTGAACAGTCACAGAAGGTTAAACAGAGAGTTCCCCGCCACCTTTGCTGCTAGAGCCACACCACATCTCTGAGCTCCCCAAGGTTGTTTGCACGCATGCATGTGAGTCCTTCTGTAGTGAGGAATAGAGCTGGGGGTGCACAGAGAAGCAGCATGAGCTGGGGCCAGGGAACCCCTTTTAAATTCTTGCCTTTGCCCCTGAAATGTTAGTAGTGGGCCTGCCAAAGAAAAACAGATGGAAAATGCCAGAGAAAATACAAGAATCATGAAACTAACACATTTCCCAGGACTCTTGTTTTGCCGTAGGAAAAAAATTATCCCCAAAGTCATTGCACTGATAAATCTGCACTTAAAACTTAATTTATTTTTCATTTTAAAAATCAGATAAGATATCGATTATTCCAGAGACTGAGATTCATTTGTTTAAAAAATCGTGATAGAGACTTCTGGTCAAGATGGAGGCATGGGTAGATATGGCTCGCCTCCTTGCACGACCACAGCAATAATTACATCTGAACTGTGAAACAACTATCACCCAGAATGACCAGAAAATTGAGCTGTATGCGAGTCCAACGACTAAGGAATTAAAGATGTCACATTCATCCAGATGGGTAGGAGGGGCAGAGATGTCTAGAGACATGGAGACATGGAAAGGGTAGCACCACAACATCATGTGGTGGATAAAAATTGGAAGGGATAATTTGGGAGTGAGGGACCCCAGCCTGAAACCAGACAACACAGTGCAGTGTTCTACTGCCGGAAGATAAGTCCTGATAACTTCTGGCAGTAAAACCAGTGGGGGTTGGGGCAGCAGAAGAAACTGCAGGATTCTCAGGCATCTCCTCTTAAAGGGCTTGCAACAGACTTAGGACTTACACAGACTCATTCCCTCTGGGCTTCAGCACCAGAGCAGCAGCTGGAAGGGCACCAGTGGCATACGGGGAGAATCTGAAGTGTCTGACATCAGGGCGAGTGCTGGGGACAACTTCCTCCCAGACAAAACTCCAGAGGCCAGGCAATGGCATTGTCCCCTTTTCTGATCCTCCCCCACACAGAGCTACAGAGTGGTGACACTGTATTGGAGATTCCATCAACCTGATTCACACAGGTTGCCCCACCCTGGCAATTACCTAAGGCTCCATCTCATCCAGCTTACTGGTGTGCTTTTCTACAATAGGCCATGCTACTAAGATAGGGAGTCACAGCAGCTCTACCTAATACATAGAAACAAACAGGGAGGCTGCCAAAATGAGGAGACAAAGAAATACGGCTCAAATGAAAGAATAGATCAAAACTGCAGAAAAAGAGCTAAACAAAATGGAGATAAGCAATCTATCAGATGTAGAGTTCAAAATACTGGTTATTAGGATGCTCAAGGAACTCACTGAGTACTTCAACAGCATAAAAAAGGCCCTGGCAGAAATGAAGGCTATACTAAGTGAAATAAAGAAAAATTTAAGGGAACCAACAGTGGAGTGGATGAAACCAGGAATCAAATCAATGATTTGGAACATAAGGAAGAAAAAAAAACATTCAATCAGAATAGCAAGAAGAAAAAAGAATCCAAAAAAACAAGGATAGGCAGGAGGCTCTGGGTCAACTTCAACTGTGCCAACATTCTCATCATAGGGGTGCTGGAAGGAGAAGTGAAAGAGTGAGAAACTGAAAACTTATTTGAAAAAATAATTAAAGAAAACTTCTCTAATTTGGTGAAGGAAGTAGGCATATGAGTCCAGGAAGCACAGAGAGTCCCAAACAAGATGGACACAAAAAGAACCACACCAAGACACATTATAATTAAAATGCCAAAGGTTAAAGATAGAGAATCTTAAAAGCAGGAAGAAAAAAGCAGACAGTTACCTAACAAAGGAATTCCCATAAGACTGTCAGCTGATTTCTCAACAGAAACTTTGCAGGCAAG
>PVKM010036981.1:0-14616 GCA_004027735.1 Carollia perspicillata | reverse complement strand
TAGGATTTTCCATGTACACTATCATATCATCTGCAAACAGTGACAGTTTTGTTTCCTCTTTTCCGATTTGGATGCCTTTTATTTCCTTTTCTTGTCTGATTGCTGTGGCTAGAACTTCCAAAACTATATTGAATAGAAGTGGTGAAAGTGGACAACCTTGTCTTGTTCCTGATCTTAGTGGAAAAGCTTTTAGTTTTTGCCCACTGAGTATGATGTTGGATGTAGGTTTCTCATATATGGCCTTTATTATGTTGAGGAATGCTCCATTAATTCCCACTTTGCTGAGTGTTTTGATCATGAATGGGTGCTGTACCTTGTCAAATGCTTTTTCTGCATCTATTGATATGATCATGTGATTTTTGTCTTTGCTTTTGTTTATGTGATGTATTACATTTACTGATTTGCGAATGTTGAACCATCCTTGCATCCCTGGGATGAATTCCACTTGGTCATGGTGTATGATCTTTTTAATGTATTGCTGGATGTGGTTTGCCAATATTTTGTTGAGGATTTTAGCGTCTATGTTCATCAGCAATATTGGCCTGAAGTTTTCTTTCTTTGTTGTGTCTTTATCTGGTTTTGGGATTAGAATGATGCTGGCTTCATAGAAGGAGTTTGGGAGGCTTCCATCACTTTGGATATTTTGGAATAGTCTGTGAAGGATAGGGGTTAGTTCTTGCTTAAATGCTCTGTAGAATTCTCCTGTGAACCCATCTGGTCCAGGGCTTTTGTGTGTCGGGAGTTTTTTGATTACTGCTTCAATTTCATCTGCTGTTATTGGTCTGTTCAGGCTTTCTGCTTCTTCTTCATTTAGTTTTGGAAGATTATATTTTTCTAGAAATTTGTCCATTTCACCTAGGTTTTCAAGTTTCTTGGCATATAGCTCCTCATAGTAATTTCTTACAATCCTTTGTATTTCTGTGTTGTCAGTTGTAATCTCTCCTCTTTCATTTGTGATTGCATTTATTTCGGTCCTCTCTCTTTTTTCTTGATGAGCCTGCTTAAAGGCTTGTCGATTTTGTTTATCTTTTCAAAAAACCAGCTCCTGGATTCATTGATCCTTAGTATTGTGCTTTTAGTCTCTCTGTCATTTAATTCTGCTCTGATCTTGGTTATTTCCTTCCTTCTACTAGCTCTGGGCTGTCTCTGTTGTTGTTCCTCAAGTTCTTGTAGGCATAGGGTTAGGTTGTTTGTTTGAAGTGTTTCTGTCTTTTTTAGGTAGGCCTGTATTGCTATGAACTTCCCTCTCAGGACTGCCTTTGCTGTGTCCCATAAATTTTGAGTTGTTGTAAGTTCATTTTCATTTGTTTCCAGAAACTTTTTGATTTCTTCCTTGATTTCATTCTTGACCCATTCATTGTTTAATAGCATGCTATTAAGTCTCCATGATTTTGAGTGTTTTGGGTTTTTTTGCTTGGGATTGGTTTCTAATTTCAGACCCTTGTGGTCAGAGAAAATGCTTGGTATGATTTCAATTTTCTTGAATTTGTTGAGGCTTGTTTTGTGTCCCATTATGTGGTCTATCTTTGAAAATGTTCCGTGTGCGATTTGAATAGTATGTGTATTTAGCTTCTTTCAGATGCAGGGCTCTATATATATCAGTTAAGTCCATTTCGTCTAGGGCGTTGTTCAATGCCACAATATCTTTGTTGATATTTTGTTTGGAAGATCTGTTCATTTTTGACAGTGGGCTATTTAAATCCCCTACTATATTTGTGTTGCTATCAATGTCTTTCTTGAAGTCGTCTAAGATTTTCTTTATGTGTTTGGGTGTTCCTATGTTGGGTGCATATATATATACACGATGTTTATGTCTTCTTGTTGGAGTCTTCCCTTGAGCATTAGAAGTGCCCTCCGGGTCTCTCTTTATCGCTCTTTTTTTGAAGTCTATTTTGTCTGATATGAGTATTGCTACCCCAGATTTTTTTTCCCTGTCTGTTTGCTTGGAAAATTTGTTTCCAGCCCTTCACTTTCAGTCTGTGTATGTCTTTTGTCCTCAGGTGGGTCTCTTGTAGGCAGTGTATGTGTGGGTCATGCTTTCTTATCCATTCAGCTATTCCTTGTCTTTTGATTGGAGCATTTAATCCATTTATGTTTAAGGTTATTATGGATAGGTACTTATTCATTGTCATTTTTGTACCTATGCTCCTCTCTGTCTCTCTCTTTTCCTACCTTTCCTTAGATTAATCCCTTTAGGATATCTTGCAGTGCTGGATTGGTGGATGCATATTCTTTTAGACTTCTTTTGTCTTGGAAGCTCTTGATTTGGCCTTCTATCTTGATTGAGAGCCTTGCTGGGTAAAGCAGCCTAGGTTGCAGGCCTCTGGTTCTCATTGCTTGGAATATTTCTTGCCATTCTCTTCTGGATTGGAGTGTTTCCATTGAGAAGTCAGCAGTTAACCTTATTGGGGCTTTCTTGTATGTTACTTTTTTCTTCTACCTTGCTGCCTTTAAGATTCTCTCTTTGTCTTGGAATTTTGCCATTTTAATTATGATGTGTCTTGAAGTGGACCTCTTTGGGTTCCTCTTGATTGGGACTCTCTGTGTTTCCTGGATTTCTGTGACTTTTTCTGTCATCAAATTAGGGAAGTTTTCCATCATTACTGTTTCAAATAGATTTATTATCCTTTGCTCTTCTCTTTCTCCTTCTGGTATCCCTATTATATGGATATTATTATGTTTCATATTGTCTTGCATTTCTCTTAATCCCTCTTCATTCTTTCTGAGCCTATTTTCCTTTACATGCTCCTTCTGAGTGTTTTTTTTTCTACTTTGTCCTGCAACTCACTGATCCAATCTTCTGCTTCATTTATTCTGCTTTTGATTCCTTCTTCTGTGTTCTTCAGTTCAGATATTGTATTCTTCATTTATTCTTGGCCCTTGTTTATAGTTTCTATTTCCTTTTACATGATGATATCGTTTTCAGTGAGTTGATTGTAGTGTCCCTGTAGTTTCTGGTAGTTTATTGTGAGCTCATGGAACTTCCTGATAACCAGTGCTTTGCAGTAAATATCTGATAGCTGACTTGCCTCTATTTCATTTACCCTTCTTTCTAAGGCTTCTTCATTTCCTTTCATTTGGGGATTGTTTCTCTGTCTTCCCATTGTGTGTGAGACTCTTCTTTTTAGCTTTAGCTTCTTAAATTGATTTTTTCTGGCTCCCTGGGTTTATGGTGTGAACTTCTGTGGTAGAATACCTGTGAGATTCAGTGGTGTAGTCTCCTTGATCTCCCAAGCTCACTGGTCTTGGGCTGTCCTATAAGTTAGCTCTGTGTTTGTCTTTGGGTTTTGATTATTGTTGGGTCTTTCTCCGGTGGGTCCTTCCCACCAGCTGGTTAACTGAGGGTCACTCTGTACACCACCTCTTGTATTTTGTTGTGCTGGTGTGGGCAGGTTGTGTTGAAACTTGTTCTTCCGTGTGTACAAGGTTTTGAGGATTCTCTTTTGCTCTTGTTCAGTTGTTTGTACTGGGTAGTTTCTTCACTATTTAGTTGTATTTCCAGATAGGTCCTGAATTTAGGTTTGTGTGGTTTCCACTCCCTCCTTCACCTTCTTCTGTTGTTATCTGTTGGTGGTTCCTTTGTTGTTGGGTTTCCTCTTCCAGTGGGTATCCTGGTGTTCACTGCTTCCACCTACTTTTTTTTTTGTGATTAGTTGGAGGGGAAGGCAAAATGGTTTAAGACAGCAGGAGAGTATTCTATGATATTTACAGTAGCAGCTGGTGGAGAAGAGATAGGAGATCCTTTGGCTATATATAGTGTTAACCGTAATCTTCAATCCAACTAGCCACTTTTAAGAAAGGATGGAAAGCATATAAGATTCTTGTTGGGGAGGGAAGGATTGTGAGTTGGATCTAGAAAGTAGTGAGGTTGTGGGAGATCAGATTCTGAGGTAAGGTGAGAGTAAAGGATAGTAAATAGGTGTCTTGTGTGGGAGAATAGAGTTAACCACTACAGTAATAGAGTTCAGGAAACTGTGAAGTGGGCTAAGATCCAGTAAGGGTGTTATGAAGTATTTACAATTGTATGAATAGCTATTATTTATAATAATATTAGAGCAACGCTCATATGACAGAATCTATGTGATCTGGATAACAAGAATAGGGGGTATAGGACTTTGAATAGTGTGCTAAAGGAACACAAGTGACGTGAAGGACAGTAAATTAGCAATACACTGTGGAAGAGAGAACACTAGAGACCTGTCAAATGACACAATATAACCAGCTAAGCAAAGAAGACTATACAGAAAGAAGAGGAATACAAAAATACTTTTAAAATAAAATATTTAAGAATAATGAAAAAATAATAATACAAATATGCAGTAACTTGTAGTTTCTCTGCAACAGCAAAGTGAAATTTGTCTCACTGTCTCAACTGTTGGGATGCCCCCTCTTTGGGTCCAAGTCTGGTCCTTTCACAGTTCCAAGTTTTTTGTCTCACTTGTGGATATTTAAAAAAAAAAGGCAGGAGGAGGGAGGAAGAAGAGATGAAATTGGAAAGAAAGGAAGAAGGAATAAAACAATAAAGAAAGGAAGAGAGGAAAAAGGTACTGAAAAATAAAACAATAATAAAAATTTTAAAAAAGATTACTTAAAAACCCCAAACCACCTCTTGTTGGTTTCAAACTGGCCAAACTGGTTTTTCTGGTCTTGCTGGCTGAAAGCTGAGGGGTGATTGGTATGATGTTTCTCCCTTTCCGATGTGTCCTCAGCCAGTCTTGCAAGCACTCTCCCAAGAGCTAGTCTGGCGCCTCTCCCTGGCGCCTTTGGTGGGTGATCCAGGTCCTCTTCAGAGCTCTCCTTCCCTGGGGTTATTGCTGTAGGCTAGAGTGTGGGCACACGCATGCTTGGCCAGGCTGCCTTGGTCCCGCGGGTTTGGGTGCGAACTCTTCCCAGTACTATGCGGGAACACAGGGCATTCTGTGCAGCCCTGGGATCACTGCCCGGCTGGGTGGCAAGTAGGCCAAGTAGCTGTCACAGGAGAATCCCCCAAACAGTTTTACTATTTGAGAAATTCCTCCTACTCAAGCCTGCTGCTCAGTACAGCCCAATTCTCCAGCCAGACCCGTGACTATTGAGGTCAGTGCATGTCACTGCATGACTCTCAACTCTCCCAAGCCAGTGACCACAGACTCTGTGGGTGATCACAGCCCCTGTGTGTTTGCCTCTTTGTCCTTTTTCCCCTTTCTGCAACTTCAAGCAACCAGGTCTCTCCCGGTGCTGCTCAAACCCTGCTTGTCCGGGGAGGGAGGGAGCAGTTGACCCGGCTCTCTCCCAAGGACTCTGTTGCAGACCTGTTGCTCCCAAGGAGTCTGTCATAGATCCAGCACCAGCGCCGGGCCCAGGCCTGGAGCTACAGCTGCCCTGGTCCCTGCGCTGGTCCCTGGGACCTTATTGTCCTGAAGCACTCTCCTTACTGTCTGGTTTTTCAGTGTCCACTACAATTTTTGGTCTCTTATTTTCATATATGCTGGGGTACTGTTGGCTGTTTGCTCTGTTCCTCTGTAGATTGGCCAGGTTTTTCTCCTGTGTGTAGGGGGAAGTGGAATGTGCTCCCTCCTACTCTGTGGCCATCTTCCAAATCTTTGGATAATGTATTTTGAAACCCAGAGTATTTTTTTCTACAGAGTTCTTCAGCAAGTCATGAATAGATAGTGACTTTTTGGAAGGACCTGTGCAAACAGTATCTTACTTTTTCTTTTATAGCAACCCTGAGGGGTAAGCAGGATGGATAGTGTTACTCTTGTTTCTAGATGAGCAAACAGAATCACATAAATGTTTCAAGGTCTTCCACAAAGCCTCCTGGAAATAATAGCTTCATGGATTCTAAATTGTTTCCTTTGTAAAACTATAGTTGAAACCATTACAAAAATTTTGTTTCTCTCATCCTTGGGAAGTAAGAGTGGTCGTAAACTGTGCAGCTCTTTGGTGCACAGACTGATGGTTGGTTTCCCTTCCTGCTTTCTCAGAGGATATTGGAAGCATGCTATTTAGGAAAAACATGCTATGAAAAGACCTAAAAACAAATAAAAATGTTACCTGGTCTTTAGGTTACAAAAGTACAATATTTAAATCATATATTTATTGTAATACCTGACTATGACTATCCATGTAAAATGTAAGTTTGCTTCAGTTTTTAGAGAGTGTGCATTCTGACTTGTGTCTTATAGTAGGCAACCTGCTCTAAAAGGTGGTTTTGTAGTAAGTCTATGGCTCAGACACAGAGATTACTTCTGAGATTTGGAAATAGTTCAAGGGGCACTTGGGGGAAAGGAAGCTCTCTACCTTCAACACAAGATTTCCAAGTTCTCCCCATGTGAGAAACAGCAGATGAAGAAAGTGTGAAATGACAATAGAAGGGGTGAGAGAAGGAAGATCCATGTATCCATGCATCTGTTTCTACTTTGTTCATCAGTTTATTTTGTTCATTAGATTCTACATGTAAGTGAGTTTATGTGGTATTTATCTTTCTCTGGCTGGCTTATTTACTTAGCAAAATAATGTGCAGGTCCATCCATACTGTCACAAAAGTTAAGATTTCCTTCTTTATCTGGTTTTGGAGTTTGGATAATGCTGGCTTTGTAAAGGGCTTGCAAGTCTTCCCTCTATAATGTTTTGGAATAGTTTGAGAAGGATTTATGTTAGTTCTTTGAATGTTTGGCAAAATTTGCCTGTGAAGCCATCTGGTCCCAGACTTTTCTTTGCTGAAATTTTTAAAAAAAGTTTTTATTGTGTTTTTCCATTATCATTTAACCCCCTTACACCTCCCTTCATACCTCAATCACCACACTGTTGTCCATGTCTATGAGTTATTTTTCATTTTTGCCTGATCTCTTCACTCCCTAATCCCCCCATAACTGTCATCCTGCTTTCTATTTATGAGTCTGTCTTTATTTTGCTTGTTAGTTCAGTTTGTTCATTAGATTTTACATGAATGAAATCATATGGTATTTGTCTTTCTCCGACTGGCTAATTTCACTTAGCATAATGTTCTCCAGTTCCATCCATCCTGTCAAAAGGGTAAAATTTTCTTTTTTAATGACTTATTAGTGTTCAATTTTATAAATGTCCCACTGTTGTTTTATCCATTTATCTACTGATGGAAGGTTGAGCTGCTTCCATATCTTGGCAAGTGGAAATAATTCTACAATGAACAGAGAGATCCTTACATTCTTTTGAATTAGTGTTTTAGGATTCTTTGGATATATTCCCACAAATAGGAATATTTGGTTAAAAGGCAGATTTATTTTTAATTATTTGAGGTATTTCCATACTGCTTTCCATAGTGGTTGGCTCAATCTGCATTCCCACCAACAGTGCAAGTGGGATCCCTTTTCTCCACATCCTTACTAGCATTTGTTTGTTGATTTATTGATGATAACGATTCTGACAAGTTTGAGGTGATATTATGGTTTTAATATGCATTTCTCTAATGATTAGTGATGTTGAGCATCTTTTCATATGTCTATTGGCCATCTGTATGTCCTCTTTGAGAAGTGTCTTTTCAGGTCCTTGCCTGAGTTGAATTGTTTATCTGTTTGTTTACTTTGGTGTTGAGTTTTGTAAATTATTTATAAACTTTGGATGTTAACCCCTTATCTGATGTATCAGAAAATATACTTTCCCATTCTGTGGATTTTCTTTTTATTTTGCTGATGGTTTCTTTTGCTGTACAAAACCTTTTTAGGTTGGTGAGGTCCCATTTGCTTACTTGTTCTTTTGTTTCTCTTGTCTGTGGAGATATATCAAATATTGCTACAAGCAATGTCTGAGGTTTTTCTGCCTGTGTTTTCTTCTAGGATGTTGATGATTTCATGTGCCCTGACCAGGATTAGAACCCATGACCTTTTGATTTGGGAAAATGCTCCAAGCAATTGAACCATACTGGCCAGGGCTAAGCCATTCATCGTTTAGTAACATTCTATTTAGCCTCCATGTGTTTGAATGTTTTTCAGGGGTATCTTTTTGTAGTTGATTTCTAGTTTCATACCATTGTGGTCAGAGTAGATGCTTGATATGATTTCAATCTTCTTGAATTTGTTAAGACTTACTTTATGTCCTAACATGTGGTCTATCTTTGAGAAAGTTCTATGTGCACTTCAGAAAAGTGTGTATCCCACTGATTGGGATGCAATGTTCTGTAAATATCAATTAAGACAATTTGATCCAGTGTGACATTTCAGGTCACTGCTGCCTTGTTGAAATTTTGTCTGGAAGATCTATCCCTTAGGGTGTTAAGATCCCCTATGATCACTGTATTTCTGTTGATATTTCCCTTAATATCCTCCAAGATTTTCTTTATATATTTAGGTGCTCCTATGTTTGATGCATATGTTTACCAGGGTTATATCCTTATGTTGGATTGATCCCTTTCATATCGTACGATGTAGTGACCTTTTTTGTCTCTTATTATGGCCTTTGTTTTAAAGTCTATTTAGTCAGGTGTAAGTATAACTACCCAAGGTTTTTGTTTGTTTGTTTTCATTTGAATAGAATGTTTTTCTATCACTTCACTTTCAGTCTTTGTGTACCTTTTGTTCTGAGATGAGTGTCTTGTAGACAGCATGTATATGGGTCATGTTTCTTATTCATTCAGCACTTAATCCATTTATATTTCAGGTTATTATTGTTAGATATTTACTTATTGTTATTTTATTTTTTATATTTATGTTCTTCTCTTATTTCTTCTTAAAGCAGACACTTTGACATTTCTTGCAATATTGGTTTGGTGATAATGAACTCATTTAGCTTTTCATCATCCTTAATATTTCATACAAATCCCTCTTTCCTGAGTGTTTCTGGTGGGAAATCAGTTGACAGCCTTTTGGACCCCCATTTAGGTAACTAAAACTAACTGTCTCTCACTTGCTACCTTTAAAATTCTCTTTGTTTTTAACCCTTGCCATTTCTTATTGTGATATGTCTTACTGTGAGTCTCTTTGTGTTCAATCTGATTGAGACTCTCTGTTCTTCCTGAACTTATGTTACTTCACCAAGTTATGGAAGTTTTCAGCCATTATTTCTTCAAAAAAGTTCTCTATCCCCTGCTCACTCTCATGTTCCGGTGCACGTATGATGCAGACATTGTTACACTTGATGTTGCCCCAGAAGTGCCTTACAATTTCCACATTTTTAAAACATTCTCTTTTCTTTTTGAGAACTCATCAAGTAGACATAAACATTGTAAATGTATATGCATCGAACATGGAGAATCCAATATATAAGGAAAATCTTGGAGGATGTTAAGAAAGATACAAACAGATTTCTAGACAAGATGGAGGCATAGTTAGATATATTTTGCTTGCCTGCACAACCAAAAGAGGACAACAAGAAATTTAAGAACAAAAAATAAACAGAACTTCCAGAAAACTAAACTGTATGGAAGTGTGACAACCAAGGAGTTATAGAAGAAACATTCATTCAGACTGGTAGGAGGAGCAAAAACTGGCAGCCAGGGTAGGGAGAATGTGTGGCAAGGGTGTGGCTTGCAGATGGGGCAGTCCCACATTTGCCATGTGGAGAAACTGGGAGGAAAAACTGGAGAGCAAGACAGACCACACAATGCAGGGTTCCAGCATGGAGAAATAAGCCTCAAAACCTCTGATTGAAAAGACATGTGGAGATTGTGGTGGTGGGAGAAACTCCCAGCATCACAGGAGAGATTGTTGGAGAGACTCACAGGGTCTTAGGATGTATACAAACCCACCCACCCAGGAATCAGCACCAGAAGTGTCCACTTTGCTTGTGGGTAACAAGGGAAGTGGCTGAAAGCAGGTGAGGAGCAGAGCAAGCAGCATTGTTTCCTCTCAGACCCCTCTACCACAGACAGAGCCACAACACAGAAATGTGGGTTGCTCTGCCCTGGCGAAGGCCTAAGGCTCCACCTTTACTATGCAATAGGTGCACGGAGACAAACAAATATGGCCCACATGAAAGAACAGATTAAAAACTCCAAAAATAGAACTACGTGAGGAGGAAATAGTCATCCTCTCAGATGAACAGTTCAAAAAACTGACAATCAGGATACTCATAGAAATGGTTGCATATGGTCACAAAATAGAGGGAAAAAGTGAAGAGTATGAAAAGTGAAATAAAGGAAAATGTACAGGAAACCAACAGTGACAGGAAGGAAACCAGGACTCAAATAAACGGTTTGGACCAGAAGGAAGAAATAAACAGTCAACCAGAACAGAATGAAGAAACAAGAATTCAAAAAAATGAGGAGAGGCTTAGGAAACTCTAGGACAACTTTAAATGTTTGAACATCTGAATCATAGGGGTGAGAGAAGGAGAAGAGGAAGACCAAGAATTTGAAAACTTATTTAAACACATAAGAAAGGAAAACTTCCTCAGTCTGGCCAAGGAAATAGTCCAGGAAGCTCAGAGAGTTCCAAACAAGCTGGACCCAAGGAAGAACACACCAAGGCACATCATAATTACATTTCCCAAGATTAAAGAGAAGGAGAGCATCTTAAAAGCAGCAAGAGAAAAGGAGACGGTTACCTACAAAGGAGTTCACATAAGACTATAAGCTGATTTCTCAAAAGGAACCTTGAAGGCAATAAGGGGCTAGAAAGAAGTATTACAAGTTATGAAAGGCATGGACCAACATCCAAGATTACTCTATCCAACAAAGCCCTCATTGAGAATGGAAGGGCTTCCCAGATAAGGTCAAGTTAAAGAAGTTTCTCACCACCAAGCCCTTATCGTATGAAATGTTAAAGGGACTTACCTAAGAAAAATAATATGATTGAAAATATGAACAGCAAAATGGCAATAAACTCACAACTGTCAACAACTGCACCTAAAACCAAAACATAGTAAGCAAAAGCTAGAACAGGAGCAAAATCACAGAAGTGGAGATTATATGGAGGGGTGTCAGAGGGGTGGGGGGAGGGAGAATGGGGAAAATGTACAGGGAATAAGAAACATAAACGGTAGGTACAAAATAGACAGGGGAAGGTTAAGAATAGTATAGGAAACAGAGAAGCCAAAGAACTTAGATGTACAAGCCATGGAAATGAACCAAGGTGGGGGAAGATGTTGATGGGAGGGTGAGCACAAGGTAGAGGAGAATAAAGGGGAGAAAAAAAAATGAAAGAACTGTAATAGCATAATCAATAAAATGTATTTAAAATATTTTTAAAAAGATATAGGCAGCATTACACTTTTACTAGGGGATTTTAACACCCACTGTCAAAAATGGATAGATCTTCCAAACAAAATATCAACAAGAATACTGTGGCACCACGCAATGCACTACATGAAATGGACTTAATTGATATACATAGAACTGTTCATCCCCGAAAAGCAAAGTACACATTCTTTTCAAATGCACATGGAACATTTTCAAAGATAGACCACATGATAGGACACAAAACAAGCCTCAACAAATTCAAGAAAACTGACATCATATCAAGCATTTTCTCAGACTAGAAGAGCTTGAAACTAGAAACCAACCTTAAGGAAAAGCCTCAAAAACATTTCAACTCATGGAGACTGAATAGCATGCTATTATACAAAGAATGGATTAATAACAAGATCAAGGAAGAAATCAAAGGGTTTCTGGAAACAAATGAATATGAACACACAACAGTCCAAACACTAACATACACAGTGAAAGCAGTCCTGAGAGGGAATTTCATAGCAATACAGGCCTACCTAAAAAAGATAGAAACATTTCAAATAAACAACCCAACCCTACATCTGTAAGAACTGGAGGAAGAAAAACAAATAAAGTGAGTAGAAGGAAGGAAATAATCAAGATCAGAGAAGAATTAAATAACATAGAGACTGAAAGAACATTTCAAAGGATCAGTAAATCCAAGAACTGGTTCTTTGAAAAGATAAACAAAATTGGTAAGCCTTTAGTCAGACTCATCAAGAAAAAGAGAGAGAAGGCTCAAATAAATAAAATCAGAAATGAAAGAAGAGAAATTACAACTGATAACACATAAACACAAAGAATTGTAAGAAACTACTAAACACAATTATATGCCAAGATATTTGAAGTCCTGGGTGAAATGGACAAATTTCTAAAAAAAAATGCAATCTTTCAAAATTGAATGAAGAAGAAGCAGGAAACCTGAACAGATGGAAAATAGCTGGTGAAATTGAAGTAGTAATAAAAAAACTCCCGGCCACAAAAGCTCCAGACCAGACAGTTTCACCAGAGAATTTTCAAAACATTTAAAGAAGAGCTAACCCCTATACTGCTCTAACTATTCCACAAAAATCTAAGAAGAGGGAAGACTCCCAAACTCTTTTATGAGGCCACCATCATCCTAATCCCAAGACCAGATAAAGACACAACAAAGAAATAAAACTACAGGCCAATATTACTGGTGAACACAGATGCTAAAATCCTCAACAAAATATTGGCAAACCACATTCAGCAATATATTAAAAAGATCATAAAGATCATACACTATGATCAAGTGGGATTCATCCCAGGGATGCAAGGATGGTACAATATTCTCGATCTATACACATAATATATCGCATACACAAAACAAAAGACAAAAATCACATAATTATATGAATAGATGTGGAAAAAGCATTTGATAAGGTACAACATCCATTTATCATAAAAACATTCAGCAAGGTGGGGGTAGAGAAAGTATAACTCAATACAATAAAGGCCATATATAAGAAGCCAACATCATACTCAAGAGACAGAAACTAAAATTTTTCCACTAAGATCAAAAACAAGACAAAGGTATCCGCTTTCATCACTTCTATTCAACATAGTATTAGAAGTTCTGGCCACAGCGATCAGACAAGAAAAAAAATAAATAAAAGGCATCCAAATCAGAAAGGAGGAAGTAAAACTATCATAGTTTGCAGATCACAAGATAATGTGCATAGAAAAACCTCATAAACTCCATCAAAAAACTACTCAATCTAAGAAGTGAATTTGGCAAAACAGTGGGATGCGAAGTCAATATTCAGAAATTGAATGCATTTTTGCACACCAACAATGAAAGATCAGAAGCATAAGTCAGGGGGGGAAACCATTTTCTATAGCAACAAGAAAAATAGAGTACCTAGGAATAAACCTAACCAAAGAGGTAAAAGACCTGTACTCAGAAAACTACACAGCACTGAAGAAAGAAATTAAGGAAGACACAAAAAAATTGAACCATATACCATGTTCATGGATTGGAAAACATCAAAATGCCTAAAGCAATTTATAGATTCAATGCAATACCGATTAAAGTACCAATGGCACATTTCACAGATATAGAACAAACATTCAAAAATTTATATGGAATCATAAATGACACTGAATAGCCTCAGCCACTTTGAGAAAGAAGAACAAAGTAGGAGGGATCACAACACCTAATGTCAAAGTATATTACAAGGCCACTGCTATCAGTACAGTCTGGTACTTGCATAAGAACTGACACATAGATCAATGGAACAGAATAGAGAGCCCAGAAATAAACTCATGTCTCTATGGTCTTATTGGACAAAGGGGGCAGTAGCATAAAATGGAATAAAAATAGATTCTTCAACAAATGGCGTTGGGAGATCTGGACAGTTACATGCAAAAATATGAACTTCGATCATCAACTTATATCATACTTAAAAATAAACTCAAGATGGATAAGATTTAAATATGTCATGACGCCATAAAAGTCATAGAGGAGAACATAGGCAGGGCAATTTCAGATATTTCATGCAGTAATATTTTCACCAATATGTCCCCCAGAGCAAGGGACATAAAGGAAAGAATAAACAAATGGGACCTCATCAAATTAAAAAGCTTCTGCATGGCTAAAGAAAACATCAGCAAAGTGAAAAGTGAACCAACTGGATGGGAAAATTTATTTGCCAATAATACATAGGACAAGGGTTTAATATCCAAGATATATACAGAACTCATACGACTTAAGAAGGACAAACAATCCAATTAAAAAATGGACAAAGGACCTCAGTACACACCTCTCTAAGGGGGACATATAGGTGGCCCATAGACATATGAAAAAATCCTCATAACTAGCCATCATAAAGATGCAAATTAAAACCACAATATGATATCACCTCACACCTGTCAGAATGGCTATCATTAATAAATCAACAAACAATAAGTACTGGGAGGATGTGGAGAAAAGGGAACCTTAGAGCGTTGTTGGCAGGAATGCAGACTGGTGCAGCCACTGTGGAAAATGGTATGGAATTTCTCCAAAAAATTAAAAATGGAACTGCCTTTTGACCTGGCAATCCCACTGCTGGAAATATAGCCTAAGAATCCCAAAACACCAATTCAAAAGAACTCATGCATTCCTATTTTCTCAGCAGCGCTATGTACAATAGCCAAGATTTCAACACAGCCTAGTGCCCATCAGTAAATGAGTGGATCAAAAAAGTTGGTACATTTATGTAAGGGAATACTACACAGCAGAAAGAAAGAAGGAATGCCTACCCTTTGCAACAGCATGGGTGGAATTGGAGAGCATTATGCTAAGTGAAATAAGCCAGGAGGTGAGGGACAAATACTATATGATCTCACCTTGAAGTGGAACCTAATCAACAAAACAAGCAAGCAAGCAAAATATAATCAGAGACATAGAAATTAAGAACAATCTGACAGTAACCAGAGGGGAGGTGGGAGGG
>PVKM010036980.1:0-14623 GCA_004027735.1 Carollia perspicillata | reverse complement strand
CTGGGCCCCTGTTTTTTTTTTCCCCCCAGAGTTGTTTTAAAACTTATTTTTTTATTGTTCAATTCCAGTTGTCCCCATTCCCCCGCAATTACTCTCCCCTGCCCTACCTACACCCCACCTTCCATATTCATTGCTCGCCCCCACCCCTGTTGTCTCTGTCCATGGTTTCTTTATACAAGTTCCTTGATGACCCTTCCCCAATTTCCCCCATTATCTCCCTTCCCACTCCCTTCTGGTTACTGTCAGTTTGTTCCTTATTTCCATATCTCTGGTTATATTTTGCTTGCTTGTTTTGTTGATTAGGTTCCACTTATAAGTGAGGTCATGTGGTATTTGTCTTTCACCACCTGGCTTATTTCACTTAGCATAATGCTCTCCAGTTCCATCCATGCTGTCACAAAGGGTAGGAGTTCCTTCTTTCTTTCTGCTGGTATTCCATTGTGTAAATGTACCTTAGTTTTTGGTTCACTCATTTACTGATGGGCATTTAGGCTGTTTCCAGCATTTAGTTATTGTAAACAGCGCTGCTATGAACATTGGGGTACCTAGGATCTTTTGAATTGGTGTTTCAGGGTTCTGAGGTTATAATCCTAGCAGTGGAATTGCTGGGTCAAAAGGCAGTTCCATTTTTAGTTTTTTGAGGAAATCCCATACTGTTTTTCACAGTGGCTGCACCAGTCTGCATTCCCACTGACAGTGTACTAGGGTTCCCTTTTCTCCACAATCTCGCCAGCACTTGTTTGTTGATTTGTTTATGATGGCCATTCTGACGGATGTGAAGTGGTATCTCATTGTGGTTTTAATGTGCATCTCTGTGATGGCTAGGGATGCTGAGCATCTTTTCATGTCTCAGCCCTCTGTATGTCCTCCTTGGAGAAGTGTCTGTTCAGGTCCTTCGACCATTTTTAATTGGATCGTTTTTCTTCTTGGTGTAGAGTCATGTGAGTTCTTTATATATTTAGGAGATCAAACCCTAGATCATTGGCAAATGTGTTTTCCCATATGGTTGGTTCCCTTTTCATTTTGCTGATGTTTTTCTTTAGCCATGCAGAAGTTTTTTAATTTGATGAAGCCCATTTATTTATTCTTTCCTTTACTTCCCTTGGGCCTCTATTTTGTCTTTAAGCTTCATTGTTAGGAGGAGGCATTTGCTCTCTTTTTGTTATCTTCCAGGGTAGGGTAGTGATGAACAGAACTTTCAGAAATTTTATATTCAGATAATTTGTTGTTTTTCAGGTGATTGTCGTACATAAATCATTTTCCAGTAACTGTGATTTACCCTTGTATTTTGCTTTCATTAAGGCAAATATCTCCATTACTAGTTTTTGAATATATCGTTTTAAATAACGTTACAGAAAATAAAGTTTTTTTTTTTCCTATAAGCTTCCAGGGTGAATATTAGTTCTTTTTAATAAAAGGGAAAAAAATTGAAGTTAGACTCTTGCTCAGTGACATAGAAGGACTTAAGTAGGAATTTTTACGTTGAGGTTGGTATTTTCTAATTGTATGTTTAGACATAATTCCCTTCTGACTTAAGTAATAATAAATATATGTACAAATGCAAGAACATTCCCTTTGGACTCTTCTACTTTATAGTGGGTATAGTTGTCTTGATAGATTGAAAAATACTATATAAATTTTGTAAGTTACATAAATTGAGAAAATACTGTCCGGTATATAGTTTGTAAAAGTATTTGAGACAGGCAGACATTTTAGCCTAGCTTATGAAACTCCCCAAGGGATAGTAATTACTTGTAAATTTAAAATCCTGTGCATGAGCGCTACACAAAAAATCTGTTGCTTCTTGTATCTATTTCTATTATAGTTTTATAAGCATAAGTTATATTTTATATATTACAGGATATTCAGTACTATATGTAAGTTTAGTAAGAACAGATCATTGCCTTCCTGAGTTGGGGGCGGATCTCGGTAAGAAATGGAAGGTGGCAAGCACAGGTGGCTGAAGATGTGAACGCCGAGAAGGGCTTGTCTTGGCTGTAAGAGGCGTGTGTGTGAGCGGGTAGTCTCAGTCCTCCTGCGTGGTCTTTGGGTTCAATTTTTTGCTATTTCCTAGCATTCTAACTAAAGATTTTCTTTTTCTAGAATTCTATGAAGAAATTCTCTCACTGGCTTATAGTTTAACCTGCCACGGCATTTCCCCTCAAATGTGGCAGCTTCTAGGAATATTATACGAGGTTTTTCAGCAGGATTGTTTTGAATACTTTACAGGTATGGTTTTGACCATGTAACATTTTTTGCTTTTTCTGTGTCTACACATTATTTCACTTGACACTTAAAATAAAGACATAGATGATTTTAGTACTGATCAGAAAATAATTGTTCTTATTTCCCCGATGAGCAAAGGCTGGGGCTGTTTTAGCAGTGATTTTCAGCCTCAGGAATACAGGCAATAAGAGGGGGCCTGTGTTTCCTCTTGTGTCTTAAGTTAGTTTGCAGTCAGAGCAATTCAGTTAATATTTTCTGAATACCGACTCTGTTCCAAGCGCTGTTCTAAGCTCAGCAGTGCATCAGTAAACAAAACAGCCCTTGCTCTTTTGATGTTTTCATTCTAGTGGGGGAGAAGGGAATGTATAGAAATGCCGAGACACGCAAGAAAACATATAGTGTGTTAGATGGCGATTGCTATAGAGAAAAGAATATTCAGAAAAATCACATCAAGTGATGAGCATTTTATTTTTTCGGATCCATATTTTCTTCATCTGTAAGTAGGGCAGATTTGTCGCTTTCGTGTCTAGCATTTTGTAGTTGCAAGGGAAGGTAATGTGTGGGTGCAACAGAAATGTGGTTTCAGTGGCAATAATTTATTCCTACTCCTGTTACTCAAGTCTCATTGGGATTTTGAATTTTTTTTCAGACATGATGCCTCTCCTGCATAATTATGTGACAATAGATACAAATACTTTACTGTCAAATCCAAAGCATTTAGAAATACTTTTCACAATGTGTAGAAAGGTAAGCATGCCCTAATCAGCTGTTGTAGTATTGAGTGTTTTACTCTTTCAGTTTGTTTCTTATACATTTACTGTATTTTGCCGTGTAATGACGTGCTCCCATGTATAATGTGCTCCCACGGTTTTTGTGTGCATTATACATGGGATTATTTTACCCATGGTATGTAATCATTATACTCATGTATAATGCGCATCCTTATTTTTCCCTCAAAAATTAGGCAAAAAAGTGTGCATCATACCTGTCAAAATATGGTAGTTCTTCTGTATTGTCTTCATCAACATATATTTGCTATTTTGTGTTTTTAAAATGAAATTTGGAATGAAAATTTGAAAATTTCATATGGTGGTGTTCTTAAGAATGTTTGCCACTTTTATAGCTGTGTACTTTATAATATTCAGAGGTAACTGATTTTCTTTGTGTTTGTTTCTTTCAAAAGTGCAGACTTGCTACTTAATTAAAGAAAAGTGCTAGGAAAATAACCACACAGTTGGCCAGTCATTGATTTTTCTTTGAGTTGACTGTACATATTGGAAGTTGCTAGATACAGGTAATTTGACCATAAGTAATGTAAGACAGAAGATTAAAATTGTGGAAAAACAGCATCATTTACCTCAGTCCAGGATAATTTCTAAGCTACATAATGGCAACTGTTATATTTATGCACAAATCTTGATTGTCTCCTGTGCTGTCTTTGTCACAGGTTAGATTTGGCCTTCTATTAGCTATATCTTGGAATCATGAATGACTAAGTAATGTTTCCCTTCCGTAGGTGAATATACAGTATGTACATACATAAATATAAAACTGTATTGCATGCAGCTAGCAGAGTTTAGAAAACTCTAATAGCCAAACCTAAGTTTGGCCTTGGAGTTGGGAGCAAAAGGCTAGTGTACAACCTGTTTTCCTCACCAGGGACGTGGATCTGAGCGCTTGAACCGGCAATCAGTGTATCTGAATTAGGTCTCAGTTCAGTTAAAAAGACCCTGGAAGATTTGGAGAAGTCACTGAATTCCTTCACATATAAACCGAAGGAGCAGAATCATGGTTTTTAAAGATTCCTTTAACGCTAATAGCCCAGCTTGTTAAATCATAATTACTTGGCACTCTTCAGTGTTTCCTAAGTTACAGAAACAGCTGCTAGTGAGGAAAAGAGGAAGGGAAAGCAACAAGCAGAAAACAAAGCTGCCGTACATGTTCCCTTATAACTTAGAGCTGCTTTGCATTATAGCAGGAGGATAAAAGGAGTGTTCACAGTGATGGCCTTACACTTGGCAAGTACTGAAAATGTTTCGTCGTCTTGGTTTTAACAGTTATGAATAGTTACTGAACCGTTACTGTGTACCAGGTATTTCCTAAGCACTTCATACATACTACCTTATTTAATCTTCAGGAGGTTGAACAGCACAATTGCTTGCAGTATGCCTGAAGTTTAGTAAATTGTCCTAACTCACTGTGTGTTGGAGCCAAAGTTGAACCCAGGCAGTCTGGCTCCAGAGCCAGACTTAATCTGATTTTTAAATTATTGAAATATATTTTGTTTCTTTTCCTTTTGAGAGAGTGGGGGTGGGAAAACAAAACCAACCAACAAAAACCCAAGTAAATGCAATTTTGGGAAAATGGAGTGATTTTTTTTCTTTCTGTATCGTACAACCCCTTGAGGTAGGTATATTATCATCCTCCTTTTACACAGGGGAACAGTAAGACTAAGGCAGGGTAAGTAGCTTTTCTAAAAATACAGCTACTAAATGGCGGAGCTGGAATTTGAACGGAGGCATTCTGGTTCCATAGCCCATTCACAGATCTGGATACATGGGCCTAGAGGTAGAATTTTAGATTTATGTAAATAGGGTTGATTCTTGGCTTTAGCAGCTATCTGTTTACTATTCAACTCACTGTTCCATCTGTTTTCTAGCTTCTAAAAATTTCATAGCTGTCTCTTTTTTCCTTTCCTCTATCTTTGTGAATGTATATCTCTGAAATCTCTTTATTATCTTTTTAATGGCTTTTTGGGAAGGAAGAAAATTAAATGGGAGCAATCAGTCTGTCATCTTTATCTGGAATTTCTTTTTAATTCAGTTTTCGTACATTGTATTTGTCTAGGAAGTCATCCAGTTCCTCTAAGTTTTCAAGTGTATAAGGAGTAGGGTGTGCCCCATAGCATTCTCTTATTTTTAATCTCTTCTTTATTTGCATTTATATCTCTTTCATTCCTAATATTTTACCATTTTGTTTTCTTTGTGTTTTGAAAATTTTTAAAAAATAAAAGTTGTCTATTAAGTCTTTTTTTCAATGATCTGTTTTTGGTTTCTCTCTATTACTTCTTTTTGTCTATATATTTATTTTCTGTCTCACCTTTATTCTTTGGGTTAAGTTTGTTCTTTTTATGTCTGATGTTTGAACTCTTACTAATTTTTCCATTTTTCCTCATTTCTAACATAAGCACCTTCTGCTTTCTTCTGGCAACCTTAAGGAGTATATAATACCAAATTATGATTATTACTATGAAAAAATGGGTGCTTATGGACAATTCAAAAAGACTGGGAAAACACAGGGTTTGTTTTACTGTTTAAAAGGAAGGTTTAAAAAAATTTAAATTGTTTTGTTGTTTTGGTGCCTTTAAAAGAAAAAAGGACTCCTAGCCATGGAGAGCAGTGTGGTGATTGCTGGGGGAAGTGGGATGTAAGGAGACTAAATGGTAATGGGAAAAATACAATAAAAATTAAATCAAAAGAAGAGAAGCCTCGTGTATCTAGATAATTAACTCATATAGTCCACTTTATTGCACCAAAGTCAAGTGAATTTTTACTTTTTATGAGGAATTAGAATAGATAAAGAAGATAGGTAGACTTTGTTTTGACTTTTCCTCTTTGGGTTGGCAAGGAAAACTTAAAAAGCAAGCAAAGCTATGATTTTAATGGCTAATTTCTATGTGATATTTGCTTTGATATTTGATTCGATTAAATTTTATGCAATGCCACTCACTGCCGAGCTCCTTGTGATTATGGCAGGTGCTGTGTGGAGATGCAGGAGAAGATGCAGAATGCCACGCAGCCAAGCTCCTTGAAGTCATCATTCTTCAGTGCAGAGGGAGGGGAATCGATCAGGTAACATGGGTGGAAAGCTTCTTACTTGATGTTTATATTTAAAATTTACATTCCTGATGGACGTGTTTATATTATGTTGGACATTTAAAAAAGATAGCCTATAGTTTGTGCTTGCTAGTGGAAAATCCTATTAAAACGACAAAGAAAGAGTCTATGGCCATACCACCCTGAACACGCCCGATCGCATATAATCTTGGAAGCTAAGCAGGGTCGGGCCTGGTTAGTACTGGGATGGGAGACAAAGAAAGATACTCATGCAATTTGGAAATTTTACCTTACATTTTAGCTGAGAAAGAGATTCACAGAAAAAATATGTAATAATCTAAGAGGCCATCAGGCAATCATAAAGAAGATACGTGTATAAATTCTACACAGTTGGATTCCCAGAGATTGGAGTTTTTGCTTTGTTTTTGTGTGTGCTATTGAAGTATTCCCAGGTTCTTTTTTTTTTAACCAGAAATGAAAATATTAAGTAAAAAAGAGAAATGGTTCTGTTTACCAATTATTTTTCCTGTTTACCTTCAACATGGAAGGGCTGAGACCATACTTGGATTATTGCCACCATTTAGGTGTGGACTTTTTAGGACAACCTCCACCTAGCTGTAATCCGCCCTGAAAAGCGAAGGAGCCCCCCTGGCACTGCTGTAGGACCTCTCTTTGGCCATTTCATCTCTCTGTGTTTTTTCTGGAATATAAATTTAATATGTCTAATAATGATTTAAATAAGCAAAAGTTTTATTACTACTGAGTATCTTATTTATTGATTATATATATTTTTTACCAACATTCATCTTTCTCTGTGTCTGGTTGATTCTCTTTTTGTTTATTTCCTCTAGTGCATTCCACCCTTTGTTCAACTTGTTTTGGAGAGATTAACCCGTGGGGTCAAAACTAGTGAGCTCCGTACTATGTGTCTTCAGGTTGCAATTGCTGCCCTGTACTATAACCCCAATTTGCTGCTGCATACCTTAGAAAGAATTCAGTTGCCTCACAACCCCGGACCTGTAACTGTGCAGTTTATAAATCAGTGGATGAATGATACGGATTGTTTTCTTGGGTATGTGTTTTCTTGATTTTTCACTACATTTCTGTTTCTGGAAAGTTGAATTTTTAATATGTGCATGTAATAGCATATAGAAAGTAATCTTCATTTCTTAAGAATTATTTTTAGTGTGTTGTTAAGCTATTTAATTTCTAGAGAATGAAGAATGTGTTTCAGCAGTATAATCTAGTAGAAGGAATGCTGGCTCTGAAAATTAGGTGTAGCCCTCCCCCCTTATTTTTGACTTGCACATGTTGCTTTGTCTGCACGTAACAAAAACTAGGTGTCCGTCCAGGTTCCACGACCGTGGAGTGTCTAGGGGTAAAGACATTCTGCACGGCGTCAGGTTTCTAAGGAAATGACCAGCGTATAATGTACTCTCCCAGGATATCAAACACCTTGCAGGTCTCAAGGGAGCCCTTTCTCAAACATGAGGTTGGGATTGTTAGGAGACTTGGACTTAGGTGAAACACTCTCCTAGTTTTCTAACATAGGCAACGTGAGGTTCCAAAGTGGTTATGCGCCCACCTCAAGAGACCTGACACACAGTAGTGAGCCAGCACGTTGTAGTGGCCGTGTTATGCTAGAATTTGGGCTAGATTGTTGACTTATGTGTTTAAAGCGTTAGAAATAGTGAATGTGTAAGATACCATTTAGAAAAATTGGCTGAGGTGGGGAAAGACTTCCAGCAGGAGAAACAGGATACTGCTAAGTGGTGGGGAGATAGTGGTAGCGCGGGAGTAGGGCGACATTTATAAGCTGCTCTATTTCTTCAAATTATTCTATTTGTAGGAGACTGGAATTTGGCCCCGTTTTAGATTTCTTACTTAAACCGAAAATGGATGAACATACTTTAAAAAGAAATAGTGTCTAAAGTTGACTCTGACAAACATATAGAGTAGAGATTTGGTCATTTGCAGTTAGCAGTTGGTTAGTTTATCTCTTTGTTACCATCTATAAGTGTTTTTTCCAAAGATAGAAACGCTGTCTTAGCTGTTCCCTAGGTTGGGCATGCTTGGATTGTGCCTCCTTGGGTTCTTCAGAGCCCCACTTTGTAATCAATCATCCTTCCTGCTGTGATCCCATTGACTCTTGGTATGCGCTGCTGGCTAGGGGCTAAGTGGATGAGGAAGCCCTCAGGACAAGCGTGGTCCCTGTTGGAGCATGCTACTCCGGCAGCAGTCACTTGAATGAATGAATCAAGCAATGCAAATAATGAAGAATGACAGAAGCTGGTAACACAGTTATAATTAGGTTTATTGTATATTACTCTCATTTTAAACAAATTGAATCACTGCAAATGAATTTTTTTGTTCATGCCACAATTTTAAGTGTTATACCTTATAGTAGTCTTTTTGTTCTTAATATTTTTAGTTTTAAACAACTTAGAAGAATCATTCAGTAGAGAAGTGTATATAATATATATTGGTCATTTTTCCTTCATAATTAAATTTTCCTTATTTTGTGGCAGAAGACATTGAATAGATTTACTCATAGACGTTAAGTTCAGCTTATTAGATGCTGAGTTTTTGAAATGGCGGTTTTGGCACCTGGGGTTAGTGTGGAGTATACCTGCCGAAGAACCTTGTAGGCCAAGGTAATAAAGACAGAGTCTAAACGCTTCCTTTTTTCCTTTGGATAGGAATTTTGTGCTCTCAAATGCAGGTATTTCTGCTGTAATAAAACTTTCTATGCCAAGGCCCTGATACAGCATTTATATTAACCGTAAATCGCTATTATAGTAAGATTCACTATACTAATTGCAGACTTCCATAGGTCTTTGATGACAGGAATTGGTTTACAAACTTCATTTACATGGGATTTCATATACTACAAAGTGGGGGATATATCTCTGTAATGACAGTGAATGAACCTTAGAGTACACCTTGGACAGCCTTTTTTATTTCTTCAGAATCCGTCCTCATTGCTCACAGGCCCGTTTACTTTTCCTTCATCATTTGTAGGCATCATGACCGGAAGATGTGTATCATCGGTCTGAGTATCCTCTTGGAACTGCACAACCGACCCCCTGCGGTAGATGCTGTGGGGGCACAGATCGTGCCCTCTATTCTTTTCCTCTTCCTCGGACTAAAGCAGGTCTGTGCTACTAGACAACTGGTAAACCGGGAGGATCGTTCAAAAGCAGAGAAAGCTGATACAGAAGAGAATGGTAAAGTCTTCTAATTTCCGTGAATGCTATCATTGAATTTGATTTGAGCACACATTTTCTTTGGATCTTAGTCTGGTTGAAGTCATTAAACAGATTTACATTCTTTGGCCTGTTGCACATTTCACAGATATTTTGGGTTTGGTTGACTTCGTTATATCATGTGATATAAATTTGTATTTGTTCACTTTTTAACACTTAAACAACTTATTATTGAGCCTAGCGAATGTTGTTATACCCTGAAAAATATATTTATAACAGGATTCAGTGGTCTTGACAATAAGTTAATAATCCAGTATTTATTTATTTACTTTCTGGTGCTAACAGTCTCAGCGCGGGCAGCTGTTATGATTAAATGAACCAGTAGACTTAGGAGTGTCAGCAGAGCAGATTAGTGGAGCGCCTGATTTTTTTCGTGATGATTCTTAGGTGGCTCATCATCCAAAAATTATGATTGGGAGATATTTGTGGTTCCATAGTATCCATTTAGAATAAAGTACATTAATGAAGGTGATTTACTTAACCGAGTGGAATAAGATTGTTAGAGTCAAGAATGTTAGATCTTTATTTTATTCAATGATACTGTGAAACTGCTTCATAGGGCCCAGTTAGTAACACTGTTTACCTCTAAATGGAGGTTTTCCTCTCTGGTTTAAAAACAAATTATTCTGGAAAATATACAATTCTGTTTTTTATGCTAAATTGTATGAAATTCTATGTAGGTCTTTGGCAGTAATTTTTTTTTGCCAGAAGTTTTATGGTTTTTTGCCAAGTATATGCCAACAATTATAGATTTTTTTCTCTTTCTGATTTCTTGTATTGACCACTTTTTATTGAGTTATAATTAATATGACTTGAGGGAAATTTTTCTGTAATATTCCAGACTTCCTTGATGAGTTACTTACTAAAGTATAGAACAGTTAACTAACAAAGGTACTTGATGTCTTTGTAATTATACCTTTGCCATATATATGTATTTATATACAGACACACACGTGTGTATATGTGTATGTTTATGTATGTGGTATATATGTGTATGTGTGTAGACATGTATATATGTGTCTGCATGCTTATGTATTTGGTAAAAACAATGGTTTCTTGCCTTGTTTCTAAGACTGCCTTGCAGTTTAATCCAGGTGTTTATTGTCTACTGGTTGTTTACAGTACTGGTCTAACTGGAACAGATAAGCACTAACAATAGAAACAGAGTCCATGGTGATAAACAGTTTATCTTTTAACTTTTTAACCCACCTGTAGCTAACTGTTTTATTTTTCCTTTACATTTCTGTGTTTTTCTGTTTCTACTAGCAGAAAATGACCTCTTCACTCAAGCATTTCTTAGCAGTTCGTAATCAGCTGAGCTCACCGTTAAGTCCTGAATTCTCAGTGGGGGCTCACTGCTGTGTAAAACACTTACATACTTCAGTCTGGTGATTGCACCTACAGGTGGAATCACTAGCAGTGTGAAATCTGAGTTCCTTTTGATACAGGCGCTAGTCTGTTGTGACTGAGACCATTAGCAGCATTGCAGTTGGTGACGTAATAACAGTTTCACATTAAAAAAATAAATAAATAAAACACGTGCGCTGGACTGCACAATCATTTTATATCTTTTTTGACAAAGTTAATTTGTGTATCTGCAGTTAAATAGTATTTTATATTAATAAACATGAGGCAGCCATAGCAAAACAGTGGTGATGCTCAGCTGGACCACAGATTTAGGCATAGTTGGAAATTGTTTTCAGTGAGGAGGAGAAAGTCATTTTCAGTTTAGGAAACTACAGTAAAGATAAGGTTTATTTTTATAATTTTATATAAAATTATGTAGTGGTTTTTCTGTTTCCAGAATGTCATTTTAAAATTTTTGTTTTCTTCGTGGAATTTTATATTTACATATTTTGTTCGTGTGTGTTTTGATTCCTTTGCAATAATTCATGGATTCACAGAGGAGATTTCAAGTGATGAAGAGGAGGCGAATGTAACTGCTCAAGCCATGCAGTCGAATAATGGAAGAGGCGAAGATGAGGAGGAAGATGACGACGACTGGGATGAAGAAGTATTGGAAGAAACTGCCCTTGAGGGATTCAGCACTCCACTTGACCTTGACAATAGTGTGGATGAATATCAGTTTTTTACCCAAGCTCTGCTAGGTATGTTTTTACTCCTTAAATCTTCATATATTTTCCTCTAAATCCTTTCTTCCTTTCCCATTAGAAGTTTTGGGATCTTTTTACTACATGAACTATTTACCCATTTTGTATAGCAAAGGACGTTATGCATACAGTTAAGGACTCATAAAAGATGGGGAGAAAACATTTACCACATATCATACCATATCATAGGCTTTGTTACTAATACCATAAGCTTAAGATCCACAGTTAACAAAAACCTTCTTCAAATCAATAAGACCAATAACTCAGTGTAAAGATAGGAGCTATAAATGGAAAATATATAGAACTAAAGTAAATAATAAACCAATGAAAATGTTTAGAAAATTATAATTGGAAAAATTTTATTAATACAGATATTGTGTTTTACAGTTACATAGTATTCCTGTGTTTGTACCATAATTTATCTCCACTGATGAACAGATGAATGTTTCCCAGGTTTTTTTGCTGTTACAAGCAATGTTGAAGTGAACATCTTTGTGTCTAAAAATATTGTTCCCAACATGGCAATGATAAAGGCAAAACCACCTCTATGTTTCATTGAAAGTTAGCAGGAAGTAGAGAGGACAGAGAACGCCGTTCCAAACACGGGAAAACAAGAGCGTAAATGTGGAGATGGGAATAGGGAGGGTGTTTGCCTCCAGGCCTGCATGTGCATCATAATCAGCAGAAGCTTTTAGGTCTTGGGATGTATTTTAAAATGCTTGAGTGATGGGCAGTCATCTTTGGATCAGTGTTTGGTAGACAGAAGCACATAGGTGAGATTTTGCGAAAGCGGCAGAGAGAATCGGGTGTGGAGAGGACGTGGTTGAAGATGTTAGGGCTGTGTGTACAGTGGTTGACTAGGAGACTGATGGAACTGTGGTGGAAATAGGGAGATGAAGAGGGCTTGGGAGGTGAAATGGTGACTTTAGTTTTAGTTGTGCTGAATTCGCGGCACAAATCTTGCCTCAAAATTGAATTTTGAGTTATTGGTGTAGGTGCGATGCTGAAGCTACAGGCAGTGTGAGAATTTTGGAGGAAAATGGTAACAAGTGGGTATAGGTACTTTCCAAGATCTGGATTTTAGGGAGCAGTCATAGTTAGTGAAACCCTAGGAAGAAGGTGAAGGAGGCAGAGAGCTAGGTAAAGCAGAGGTTTTTAATATCCAGCTGTCCTCTGATAGCCCCACATGGTTGGCTACTGTCTAGATCCTCAGAAATAATCCATTGTTGGAATAAGTTTCATCACCTTACGTTTGTTTGTATTTTTTGTCTCTTATTATCTGTGATCATTTCGTTGTAATTTGATCATGTCATTATTATTCTCTGAAATAATTTTCCCTGGGCTCTCTTACCTTTTCCTCCTCCACCTCCCCTCGGCCCTCCAAACGCCACAGCTGTGCAGAATCGGGACGCCGCCTGGTACCAGCTGCTGATGGCCCCGCTGAGCGAGGATCAGAGGCGAGCGCTGCAGGAGGTGTTCACACTGGCCGAGCACCGGAGGACAGTGGCAGGTCAGATTAGAGTGCTTGTGTCCACGTGCCACTGTCAACTTTACTTAACAAGCCTGATGGCACTTACATACTGTTGTTTCATTTGTTAGAGGCCAACCTTTCAAGATGAGAACTTACTATTGTGTGATCTTTTTAATCACTCATGGTATCTTAGCTGTACAAAACACTGTGCATCAATATATGTCTTACAGTGATAGTGTCGTTCCCATCCTCGTCTTATTTTGGAGCTAACGGTGAGACATAAGGGTCGGGATGAGTCTTGCCGAGGGGGAGTTAGTCAGCTGGATCTCACTCCCAAACATCTTAAGCGCAGATGACCAAAGGCACTTTATGAGTTCTTTCTTGCAAGGAGCTGTATTCCTGGAAATGAAAGCCTCTCCATTGCTCTTTGTTTGGGCTTTACATATTGGTAATTTTTGATGATTTTGGGGTTTTGAGCTGGGGACATTATTTTACATAATTATTTGACATTATTATGGTCACTCCTAGAAAACCAGTGGAAAAGATTTTGTAATTACAAAAATATTTGTGTGGGAGACGTCATGGAACAGGCATCTAGAGTTCAGAACCTGTGCTTTCTTCATGGACTTGGGTTCTTAGTCCCGCACAGGTGTCCTTCCTGGCAGGAGAGGTCTGGGCATCTTCGCAGCAGGAGAGACCATGGAGCTAGTGGAGCTCAGCTTTGAGACTTGTTTTCAGTTTGCTCATTGTTAGCAAACAGTTTTTCCACCATGGTAAACATTCTTCCTCACCAACCGGAGTCTGTTAAAGGCTAGTGGTCACACAGGGCAGGACAATTAATACCACGAGTGACATTCCTTTACACTGCGAAGTATAAGGACTCTGCCTCCTTTGAGGCTATTTCCAGCTTTGTCACCTGAAATATTCTTCTTTTTTCCCCCCTTTCTCTTGGCAAATGCTAGAGGCAAAGAAGAAGATTGAACAACAGGGAGGCTTCACCTTTGAGAATAAAGGAGTCCTCTCTGCGTTTAACTTTGGGAGTATGCCCAGCAACAACTGAAAGATGGAGTATCAACCGACCAAGACCAAGCGTCAGCGGGATATTTCTCTCGGCCAGGGGAATGCAGGCATCAAGGGGGAGGGAGGGCTGGAGCGGCTGTGTGGTGCCCCCCTGCTGTACCAGTTACTGCCTGGCAGAGGGCAGTACTTTTACCCACTCTCCCCTCTGACCTTTCTCACCCTGAAATATGTATTTTAAGCAGCTACTGTATGAAATTAAAGGAAAACATAATCATTGGACTGAAAAGGACACATCATATGCTCCAAAGGATGAACGACCAAGGTGGTTTAGTGGATCGGATTAATTGCACGTCTCAGGTCTTTGCCATGCAGAATCAATGGATTTATGCGGATAACAGTGCCTTCTGTTGTACATGAATTATCTGAAAACATTTTTTTGGAGTGCATTGCGATTTTTTTTAAAGCATAAAACATATTTCCAGATATAATGTAAACCTTGGTGATACGTTGACTTATTCTGCATTTTACTATGTGGATTTACTGTTAGGCAGTTAGCTACAAGTCACTCTGGTTTCAAAAACATCACCACTCCCCTTGCTCACCCGGCTGCTGGGGCTTTCTTCAGGGGCTGTAACACATGCACTGGCTCTGGGTTCTCATCGAGCTGTTTTGTGGCTTTCCTAGTAGTGTCTT
>PVKM010036979.1:0-14611 GCA_004027735.1 Carollia perspicillata | reverse complement strand
TAAATACTGACTGAATGTTTACTACATTGTCTATACTGTGCTAATAATGATGAGCCTTACCATTAAGCTTCCAATGGCTGGTGTATTCTAAATGCAGATATGTATGTTTTTCAGGGTCATACAGACAAACCCATAATCAAAATATAATGATGAAGGAATACAGGGTACCCTGGGAACCGTGAGGGGGTTACTGCCAAGAGACCTGAGCAAGGTTTGGGGGATATTGTAGTGCCATAATGCAGCCAATAGCCCTTGACAAACTGTTTTTAGTTAGGGGAGCTGTCAGGGTCCCATCAGGACCACAGGAACACTCTAACTTATTGCACCCAGAGGGACTTCATGCACACAATGTGGTACATCAGTGACAATGCACCAAGGAACAAGCAAATAGCCAGATGGGCACATCAGGAAGGCAACAGCGCATGAGTCCAGAAAGAGGGACAGTGTATAGGATCCAGAATTACATCAGGGGCAACCCAGCAAGAACTGAAACCACAGGAGACATGAGCATTATCATAAAATTCCTAACAAAGCAGAGCACAAACAAGGAACTGGTTCCCTCTTCCCTCTGCCTACTCTCCTATCAATGTTCTCACAGGCCAACCCTGGCTGAGAGTCTGAGGAGGAGTCTCCAAGGATGGAAAGTCAAATGGCACATAGAAAGGATTAACAGGAGCTCCCAGAGTGACAGAGAAACCCAGGCAGGCTGCAGGACTGAGTGTGTCTGAGCACCATCAGCAGCTGAGGACCACTAGAGTATACGTTGGGCAGAGAATGGTGGGTCAGGCTCCAGGGAGCAAGGAGGGCACACCTACATGGCGCAGGGATTCTGCCCAAGGCCACGGTACCTAATTTTGTCAGGTGAGCTCTCAGGGACAGGACCTAAAAGCACATACACACAAAGCCCTGCCACTGTCTTCCTCATTCTGCTCCAACAAGAACGTTAAATGAACGCACAGGAGATGTGGTAAGCAAAACATACATTCAATTAAACCTATCACTGGGGCTCTCATTAGCCCCAGATTGAATGTTTTGTAAGAATCTTTGCATGTGACTCTCACAACCACCTAGAAGGGCAGCTCCCATATTGTCCCTCTTTCACAGAGGAGGATGCTGCAGCCAGAGCCTGGACACTTGCCCAAGGCCACTGCATCCAGAGGAGCAGACCTCAGACCCCATTCCTGACTCCAGAATTAGTGCTCTGAATCCGCAGACGCTGCCACTTGGCGCTGTCACCATGGGTCACACAGACAGCATAGCTCTTCTATGTGTAGCAAAGCCGATCACATTTTTTGGTTAAACAGAGACCTTCTCTGTGTAAGAGATAGAGACCTGTTAAAGAGCGCTTTCCACTGGACACCTTAACTCACAGCCTGTTCACAGAGAGGAGTCACACTTCTCCACCAATACAATAGGAAGGTTACTGTCACCAAACCCTTTACCATGCTATGGGAGATCTCCAGTTATGCCTGCCTTTAAAACCACAGCTAGAGTCCATGAACAGACATAATCCTTGCGCCCGAGGGGTCAATGGCTAGAGGGGAATATGGTCTTGCCCATGAGTATACTGCAAAAGGCTCACTCTCTGAGTAGCTTTCCAAATCAGACAGCTGTGCTTACCTAGCCTGAAGGGCTCTAAGCCCAGGAAAGTGAAGGTCAGCACAGGGAACTACCATGGCCAGGTGCAGCAACACATCCCCATCTAAAGAGTTCAGAGCAGAGGCCCCCCACCCATGTCACCAAAATAATAGTCCAAAATTCACTTTCCTTCCCCATCACAGGGTACATCTGCCCCAAGGTGCCTAAATAGGGCCTACAGGGTGTGAAAAGCCCCAAGTGATGATGACACATTTTCCTCCTGCCGCTAGGGTGGTGTTTCTGGATCTGAAGTCAAGACACCTCATCCATACCCACAGGGGGTGGGGGTGGGGGTCACTTCATGACACCACTGACATTCATAAACCACCCTGGCCTTTACATTCAATGTCCATGTGAAGGTTATTAGAATTCTCTTTTGGAAAAAAGTCACAACTGCTTGTTGTAACTCCCTAGTTAACCGACAGCCATACCAGGGCACTTCTCCTGTCCTCCTCAGTGTGGTCCTTCTGCTCCCATCACAGCAGCAACAGGAACAAAAGGGAGCAACTTTGTAACTCACATGCACAAAGATTTGTGTTTTAACGTAAAAAAAGTCCATGTATGTATTTTAAAAGGTAGATCACTAACCTAATTTCAGGGCTCTTGTCAATCCAGTCATTCACTCCAACATTCCAGCTACGTGGACTAACCAGCAGCATCAAGCACAGTAGTCTCACCTCGCCCTCTGCCCACATGCCTATCTTCCAGCGTTGGACAAGCTGACCTGGGCAAAAGTCAAGGAGCACCAGAGCTGCCCCTGACCCCTGATGCCAGGCCTTTGCCTGTTTCCTGCTGCTCTCAACTCAACCCCCACTCCCTGAGAAGGGAAACTGATTCTGCACTACATATCTCCACTTATTGGTGAGACATAGGGGGAGCACCCCCAAGTGCCTCAGGTCCAACTCGAGAAATTCCCACTGTGTGCTCCACTCATGGGGCACAGCTGCTCTAGTTCTCAGTATGTAAATGGGGGGGGGTGTAGTATTAATACTCATTTTTAAATTACATAATTACTATATTTTTAAATGGAAAGAAAATGATTTAAAAATCTATAAACTTAAGTCAAAAAACTACTATCCTTGCATTAACATTAATTCTACCATTTTTGTTTCTATACAAATACATACACCAACATGTCTATCAACATATCCAGCTTTTCATACAAACATGGACTTAGCAAAAATATACACAAAGTGTGCAGCTTTACTGGACATCTGAGTTATAAATTCAGTAACACACACTTCCGCACAGAGCTGCAGCTGGTACATGTACAGTACATTCACCTGAATATTTCCTTGAGATAAATTCCGAAAGTGTTATTACAAGATTGAACATTATGCGTATTCTCTGGCTCTTCAAAACATTATCAAGTGACTCTCACCCCAGAAATGTAACACTGCATCCCCAGTGAGGCTCTCACCAGCAAACCATGAGAATTAGCTCCCTGCACACCTGTACAAGCTCTGGGTTTCCTTCCTCACCTCTGAGGGCCAGCAGGGGGACTGTATCAGCAGGGGGGCTGTATCAGAAGGAAGGAGTTGCCTTGTCTCTTTTTGGGTCAAGTTTTATGTCTCCTCCACTCAGGTCCTGCTCACTTGTGAAATTTCCTCCTTGATACTTTGTAATTTTTGTTGCTATTGTGAATGAGGTATTTTATCCATTATATTTCCTAATTAGCTCCTGGCACCATATAGAACACTGCAGATGGTTATACCTTTATTTTATAACTGGCCACTTAAATATCCTTTAAGTTCTAATTTTCCAGTTGATTCTTTTGGATTTTCTTTTTTTTTTTACTTTTATTTTAATTGTTGTTTAAGGATTTTCTTTTAAAAAATTATTTTACTTATTTATTTTTAGAAAGAGGGGAAAGGACAGAGAAAGAGAGGAAGAGGAACACCAATGCGTGACTGCCTCTCAAGCACCCATCACCAGGGACCCAGCTGCAACCCAGGCATGTGTCCTGACTGGGAATCGAACCAGTGACCCTTTAGTTCACAGGCTAGCACTCAATCCATTGAGCAAGACCACCCAGGGCTGATTCTTTTGAGTTTTCTAATAAACAATCAAATAATATCCAAATTATTGTATATCTCCTCCTTATAGTTTTTATTTCTCTTTCTTGCTTTATTTCAATGGCAAGAACCTCCAGAACAAAATTAAATACCAAGGGTGATAATGGTAACAAATATAATTCTTGCATGCACATAGAATGTCTGCTAACTCACCATTAAGTATTATATTGGCTCTTGGTTTGGGATTCAGAATTTTTATTACATTCTATTTCCATCAGTAATGGATATCAATTTTTAAAATAAATACAGAATCCACTGAGAAAAATAATAAAGTTCTTCACCAACCTATTGTGAAAAACAGAGTAAAAACACTGAAATATCCTCAAGCTATGGATCTAAACCCCACTAGTCAGAATATTAAATGTACTGACAGATCCTATGTGTTTTGAGAACATTTCCATCAACTATCATAAACATCAAAGTACAGCCCTCCTTTCATGGGGTATCCTTGTCAGGCTTTGCACCCAGATCATGGGGAGTTTCCTTTTTTCCACAAAAACACTAGAATAGCGGCTACTACACATATGGACAAGGAGAAGCTGTGTAACAGGCAAGCATGAGACTCTGAAATACTAACTTTACCCACAGTTGTTATTTTTCAATAATGATAATTTTTTTTTTCCTGGAAAGTGTGCATATTGTTGTAAGCATTCTAATTTATTATCATAGAGTTTCAATGATACTTATTTTTTTTGAATCTGTGAAATTCATTTACACTTTTTTTCCTTCGTGATATTGCTCAGAGGTAGAAACTGACAAGTTAAGGGCTATATCCACATAAAGATTTTTTGTTTGGCCCACACTAAATATGTTATCACACTTAAGCATCAAAATTCAGATTTCTGATTCTTCTTAGATTTGTTCTTCCACCTGAAATAAGTTTATTCCACTTAACTTCCTCTCTCTTACTTAATAGGAAGGTAAGCACTGCATAAACTTCTGTCTGGCTTCTAGCCATATCCCCTACCTTTCATCCTTAACAACAGTAAGTAGCTGAGATTTCAAGTGCTTGTAAGCACTTTACCTGTTTTACCTTACTTATTCCCCCCAAGAATCCAATATAGCTGCTTCTATTACTGTTTTACAAAGGAGAAAACTGAAGCACGGAGAAAATGCGTGCTCAAGAGTTCAAACATAAAACCACCTGGCTGTCCACTTCTTCTGTAAGCATTTGTAATTAGCTTTTATTGCTTCTTTTACCCAAGAGTTTGGTAGGTTTTCTTTTGTTTTCCAAGTAATTTTTACTTTCTATTTTATCACAATATGGTCAAATACATACACCATCAAGCTGGGGATTTTTGCCTAACAATTTTGTAATGCTTTTTCTGATGGCCTAATTTGTTCAGTTTAATTTCTATAAACATTCCATGTTCATGAAATAGGATCTATTGAATAAACTTTATTATTCCCATTGTAAACATCTTTTGTACCTTTTTCTGCTTCATCTGTAAATTAGTTAATTAACCATCTCAGATATTGGTTTTTATTTATCCAATCCTAGATTTCCATCAGTTTTACCTTCTAATGTTTGATAATGTAAGCCTTCATATAAATATTCACATAAATGGCCAGAAGTCTTTTATAGTTCTGCTGTTGATCATATGTGGAGAGCAACCAAAAACAAGGTAAACAAGGTAAATCTTCTGCCCCAAGTCATCGTCTTTAAATTGTATGCTTTAATACTAGTAGTACTGCCCTGGCTGTTGTGGCTCAGTTGGCTAGAGCACTGTCCCACAAACCAAAGGTCACAGGCAATTTATGATCACGGGTTCTATTCCCGGTCATGGCACATGCCTGTGTTTCAGGTTCAGTCCCAGTCATGGAGTGTACTACGAGAGGCAACCAAACAATGTCTCTCTCCCTCTCTCCCACCCTTCTTCACCTCTCTAAAATCAAAAAGCATATCATCAGGTGAAGAATTAAAAAAAGGTCATTAGTAATAGTATGAGCCTCTGCTTTGTGATTCTGGCTTTTCTTTTGTTTTCTTATCTTAATTTTAACATTCCTAAATATTTACATCCAAAATGTGCCTCTTCTAGACAACACAAAGTTGGGATTCTGCTTTTTGACTCAGTCAAAAAAATAAAAAAACTCAGGGGACTCACACTTGCTTACATAGTAAAATATGACCCCCCTAACATGTGTGTTTTGCTGTTTACTGTCTCTCCCAGTAAGCACTGTTTTCCTTCTTCCCCCTACTGCTAGAATGCAGAAAATAGATGTTATATCATACAGATGTTTATAGTTCTAAATTTGGTTACACCTTTTTAAAGCTTATTTTGCTAACTATCAGCTTCAAAAATAAAAGTTTCTCTTTACTTTTTATGCTGAGAAAATATTCTTGGTTTATATTGAGGGGGAACCTCAATATTGAAGATAAAGAAATGGCACAATTTTATTTTGTACACTGAAGAGCAACCCAATGGGAAGGGTCTTAGATATTAAACCCTATACCTTATTTTTCAAATCATTCAGATTGCACATATTCTAAGAATCAGCACATGTATTTTGGACTTCACTACACTGACAACATGAAGTCCAAACTATCTTCAAATTACTTAATTCCACTAATAATCCTGTTAACCTGCAACCTCACTGTTCCTGGACTTATTATATCACAATCCCAAAACCCAAGAAGTTCCAAAATCTACATTTCCCCCCCTTAAATTTGGTGCCAAAAATAATTTAGCAGTAACACCCATGAAGCTATTTATAATCATAACTGATCCCATTTACATGAATATATTTCACTGAAAAATGCCAATGTAGTAACAGGCATGTTAACAAATCCAGAACATATGTACCATATTTCCACTCTAAAATGTGAAATATTCTGTTAAAGCATAGCTAGCACAGGTTAATATATTCTGTTGATATATGGAACATAATATTGGGTTGGCCAAACAGTCCGTTCAGTTTTTTTCCATAAAATAAAAGACATATTTTTCATTTGGACATATTTTTGGACAAATATTTCCAGTGATTTGAACATATTTTTCATTTTCACCAATAACTTTATTGATTTGGAGCATGTTGGTTATCTCCTGCTATTGGCTTCCTCCCACTGGGTAAAAGACTGGGATGCTGCTAAACATCTTCCAATGCATAAGACAGACCCACAGCAAAGAATTACTTGGCCAAAATGTCAGTAGTGACAAGAAACTTCGCAAACCACTTTTGGCACATTTTATCAGTCACAGCACCTTCTCCATACACTGCACAGATCTTTTCTTTTGCATTTCAGTTGTGTTCCTACTGTTCTTGAAATAACAAAGCATAATATGTAGAAAATGTTCTGTATATTCTTCCATCTTCAATTAAAAGGACTGCACAAAAATACAACAATTTTGATAATTTCTTAAATGCACGCTCATATGACAGCTGTCCCAATACAAGCTAACAAAATTGTTCTGAATGAAGTTAAAGACAACTAAGCACTAATGGAGCCACCATACAGAAAAAACTAAACGAACGTTTTGGCCAACCCAATATAAAACATAAATACACCTCCTACCAGCGTCTGCCAAGAGAGCCTACATGCAATGATACCCTGACAGCAGGGACCAACAAGCACACCCATAGCCTAGACCTCAGTTTGATATCACTCTCCAATAAAAGGAACAGGGCTGCTTGGAGAGTGACAGACTCCAGGACTGAGGGAGGGATAATATGAGACAAGTCTGGTGGAACCAAAAAATAGAAAGTGTCTCTCTAAAACACCAAGATGGGGGCACATTGAAAGGACACAAGAATCCAACCAAAATTGCTACCAGTGGCCAAAGCTGGAACAATTCACGCATCAAAATAAATACTAATAATAATGGTTATAATACAATATTAACTAGGGGTGGGGGGAGTGGTGGGGGGAAAATGGAGACAACTGTACTTAAACAATAAAAAAAAGTTTAAAAAATTATAATATTAATTATAATAACCTAAAGGATAAAATAAATACCGTTGCATCCATACTGATGTAAGTAAGTAAGTAAGTAAATAAATAAATATATAAATAGGAGAGAAGGGACAGCTCTTCCTTATAGGAAAATTCTAATTAATAAATGTACAAGAAATGAAGAAAAGAAAAAATCACCTTTAGAACACCACAGTAATAATATCACAGGCAAATCTACCCTTGAGTGTTGGCTCAGTGAGAGGTCGAAAGAGAAACAAGGTATCTGCACAGTGTGTGGGAATGGATTAACCTTGCCCAAGGTGAGGTATGGCCTTCACTCCAGGCTCCTGGGAATGAATCACAAGGTCCTTGGAATGTCCGGTAGGTGTGTTTGCTTACCTGCGGGCGCTGGGCCACTCCAAGTAGTCTAACAATGTGACTTATGGTGGAGGCCCTGGGGCTCTGCTCAATAGCTGGCTGGCAATACCCCGTGTGTTGTCAGGCAGTGGGAGAAATTAGCACTGTCCACAACTCCAGGGACAGGTCAACTGGAATCTTCACTCTAGGAACTGTCCTGCCACCCTGACATATACCCCTCTTCCCTTGGCTGATTTTATTCTGTGTTGTTTCACTGCAATAAACCATAATTGTGAGTTCTGAGCCCTTCTAGAAAATTAGTGAACCTAAGAGTGGCCTTGGAGATCATCAAACTTGCAGAGAAATGAGGGTGATCTTATAGACTCTTGAGATCTACACAACACCTCAAAGTGTCTACCTCAAAATAAATATTTATTAATTACAGGAAAAAATATAATTACAGGAAAAAATAGTAACTTCGCAAGGGGAAAACCTGGCAGATAATACCTTAACCCCGATCAAGGTTAGTATTATCTGTTATATGTTGATTACACGTACCTTGTTACAATGCAATGAGGACACCTCACTTTGGCTTCAAAAGGTCCATAACTTCAGTCAAACCAAGAGAAACCATCAGACAGATCCAAATGGAGGGACATTCCAAACTAGGGAACCAGCACTCTTCATAGGCATCATGAAAGGCAAGGAAGGGTTGAGGAACAGACACAGACTGGAGAAAGCTAAGGTATCATGACAACCAAATCCAATGTAGGAGCAGAAAAGACACTAGTGGGAAACTGGTCAAATCTAAATAAATCCTGCAGTCCATGTAATAGAACAGTGGCCATGACAATGAGTTAGGTATATACACTGTGATTGTGGGAGATGCTAATATGAGGGGAGGCTGGGTGAAGGGCACCACAAATGGAGGACGCAAATAAGTGACAATACATATGGAATACTGCCAACAAGAGAAGCGTTCAATAGCTGGCGTGGGGTGGAAACAGTCGCAAGCGTTTTGGAAAAGGGATTTTGGGCCTATATTTTCATTCCTCTAGCTCTCAGCTGGTTATACTACTTTGAGAGGACTTTTCAAGGATGCTATGTGGATGGCACTTCCAGGAAAATTCTCCTGCCTTCAACATATGAAGCTTGAATACTTGGCAGGTTCCAGATTTCTTCCCATAAAAATCTGTAAAATGTTTATCAACAAGGGTATAAAAACATTTTGACCACTACTGGAAGGTGCTAAGAAAGTAGCTCATTCTTTTAAAAGGAATGATAGAATATCATCTTTCTGCAACCCCTGATCAATCCAGTCACTACTTTTCATCAACAGCTGCTAAAAAAAGGTATCAGGGACCCCTGGAAGAGCCCCCTACCACCTAGCAAGAGTTTTGCTAACCCCTCCCCGCCAAAAATCAAACTTCAATCAAACCAAGCCTACAGATGTAACTACTAATTTATAGGAAACATAGAAGACAGGAACCTGTTAAACCATACCACAGTGACACAATCAGCAAAATCCACACTGGCCAGATTCTCCAACAAATACACCAGAGAGAGATGGAAAGAAAAGCCTACCAATGTAAAAGAAACTTAAGAAACATGTCAACCCATAGTCATAAATGAGCTTTATTGGGAAGCTGATTCAAACAGTTATAAAAACCATTTATGGGCCCTGGCTCGTATGACTCAGTGGATTGAGTGATGGCCTGAGAACCAAAGGGTCAATGGTTCAATTCCCAGTCAGGGCACATGTCTGGGTTGCAGGCCAGGTCCCTGGTGGGGGGCATGTGAGAGGCAACCATGCACTGATGTTTCTCTCCTTCTCTTTCTCCCCCTCTTCCCCTCTCTCTAAACATAAATAAATGAAATCTTTAAAAAAATTTTATGAGGTTTGGGACAATTAAAATTTGACCACTTGCTAGATACTGATATTAAGAAAATAGTGTTAATTTTAATGACGTGATACTAGTATAATTAATATGTGGCTATGTTTTTTCAATGTCCCTATTAAAAAATGCTGAAACATTTAAAAAAATAAAAATATAAAACCACATCTACAAATGCAACTCCAAAGCAATGCAAAAGATATAACATGTATTACACACCTGAATGTTCATCGTATTTTTTTCTTCAAGCCAAGATTACTGTCAGGTTAAATAAAGGCATTTGGTTTCCTTCATCAACTCTATCTAATATGTGCTGAATGGCATTCTGTAGATCACCAGCACCATACTTTCTTTTATTACTATCATCTCTAAAGGTCCTATTTGGGCACCCTGTGAACTATGGACGTAGTAACCTTTGCTTAGTCACAATGAACACTGACATGTACAACATGCCTTATAGGGCAATGTATGCTTTAAAAAACCTAAAGGAGTTATTATTATTTTAAAGAAAAAGCCCTATATTATTAAGGACAGAAAGATAATAAAATTATATTGCTAATCCTCTACACCCCCTGATATTTTAAAAACACATTTTAGATAAATATAAAAGACAAATAAAATGTACGAAATAAAAGCATTAAAAATAAATCACCGTTACCTTTACAGAAGAATTTACCATAGTTTCCTTTAACTACTGTGTCCCATTATTCCATTTTCAGGATGGATGAATCTATATAGATGCATGAGGCCACAAACTAGCAGGTCTTGTTGTCTACTTACAGTTTTTTAAAAAATCAAAAATGTTGCTGACATTTTAAAATTAGAAGACTTCAACATAACTCTGAGCTGGGTACACGTAATGACTCATGCCACCTAGAGGCTGGCTCGGGACATCGGGAGCTGTCCTCAAGGTCTTCCCAAATGCCAAGCTCAAGGGCCAACAGCCATTTATCATCAGATTTCCACCTCCACTTTCGACACATGGTCTGCTTTGCTCTTTAACTTGCAGCCTACCAGTTTGCAACCACTACCTTTCACTCAGCTTTTTTAAAAATAAAACATGTCCACACTGATGCTAGGAATTTTGTAACTTTTTTTCTTAAATTCACATAAAAAGTAAGGAGTTGATGAAAGGGCATTCTGAACTTAAAAGCAATATTAAGAACATAGAAAACAACAATTCTGTGTATTTCTCCTGTCCCTAATTAAGCCCCGCGCTAACTCTCAGAACCCTCACTCCCCCGGCACTGCAGCACACACAGCCTCACCTGCATTGCTCCCAGTTCTTTTCTGCTTTTTTTCCTTGACTAGTTGAATGGCTCGGGAATCAGTTCTTGCTGAGCCCCCACTTTCCTGAGATCAAAGAAAAGTGTGTCAGTCACTTGACCACAACAGCAAAGAGAGGGTAGCAAGGGAACTACTGAAACGTAGTAATTCTGCTTCCTGAACAGAGTGAAGTCTAGTACTCAGAATCTCCAGCAGAGGCTCACTGAGAATCGAATACTACATGCAATTATAGTGACAGCTAAACAAAATCAGAGTTGGAACAATATACATAATTTTATTACCCAGATATTCAAAGTTTATTCCTCCAAAGTCTAAAACATTGAAATATTTTATACAGAAACTGTTAAAAATGGATTACATACTTCTTTGCTGTCTGAAAGAAATAACCAGTCTTCCCTTAAGTGACTCAGAATTAATTTACTGCGGCACTTCCCAACATTTTTCAGAGCATACCACATAATACTTGTATGGCAGACCTGGAGAGGTTCTATTTCATACACAAACTGCAGAGGCCACTCCAGTGGCAGGTGCACAATTCAGTGTCTTACAGACCAAAACAATAATTGGTTATGAATTCAGGAAGTTTACTGAGAGAGTCAAACAGTATTACAGTATTTAAATAGGACTTCAGCTGAGTTTGTGAATGTTTTATAAGAAACACATTTTAATACTTATCACTACAAAAAGAGAAAAGAACAACCCTCAACAGCTCATGGCATACCTGTAACCCATTCACCACACACCATCTGTGCTCAGAAAATCGAGGCAGCCCAACGGTACTCAGCTAGCAAGAAAATGAACAAGGGGTCAGGATCAAGGTCATGGTAGCACCTCCTGCCTCCACCCACAGTTAGGCCTCTGATGATGCAACGGCACCAGAGAACTACTGGTTCCCAAGGCACTGAGGCCCTGCACTCAGGCAGTGACAACCCACAAATCTCTGAGCTTTAGCCATGTCCCCTCCAGGCCCAGGCACCTGCACACCAGGCAACTGCTGTAGCCGCTGAAGCAGAGAGTAGCATATGTAGATATGCCTCCGAAATAAACAAGACGCCAGACAAGGCTAGACAGAGACAGAGGTTCTCTCAAAAGACATAAAAGCTGGCTCCATGGTGGATAAGTTATCACATCCCTCAAAATTGATCCTAATTCAAAGAATTAAACTTTTTTTAGAAGCTGTGGTAAGATTTAATATTTTGATCAATATCACTATAAAAATTAACCTGTGCCACAAAGAAAAAGACCTGTTTGATCATTTCTATCTGAACCTGAGGAAAGAAATCAGACTTCTTCAAGAATCTTTAAATTATTTTTAAATTACATTAAACGTAAAAGCAATATAAAGTATATTAACTGTCAAGCCTCAGAATTGGAGAACTACTCATAACCCTCCAGAAACAAAGGTTCACAATCCACTCCTATTTTCCCCCTTAATTCTAATTCTTTTAAGAAAATTGTTTTGCATGATTTTAAAGTTTCCATTAAAACTCTAAAGACAGTTGATAACTAAATCCCCCTTACTCTGATTATTAGTAAGTCTAAGGACTTGTTATTATGTGAAAAGCACAAAGGCAGGCTATTTCAACATTATGAAATACTACCAATTTTTTTTAGGAAAAGAATCACATTATTGAGTAATCACAGCACTCAAAAGGACCTCAGAAATCATCTAGCCAATCCCCCTCATCTTAGAAATGAGACTTTAAGGCTCAGACAGGTTAAGTGATTTGCCCGAGGTTGTAAAAACTAATCAGTTCTGACTCAAGATCAGAATTCAGATTTCTAAACTGGTAGTCCAGGGTTCCATTCTTTCACAAAGAGTAAGAAATGTCTGTACATATTAATCCAGAACAGCTTCAAAATTGAGTGTAAGAGAAGTGGGCTACGTGGCAGTGACTGAATATAGCACTTCATACCAAATAAAAGTTGCCAGTCCCTCCACTGAGCCCTGTGTCTCTCTGAGGACTGTGCTTTTCTGGAGGGCTGGAGAACACAGGCCAGGGTGCCTCTCTGCTTTGTTCTTGCTGCCTGACAGCTTCAGGGCCAGAAGGTAACTCTGGTTCCACTTTGATTGAAGCCAGCAATTCTGGAACACTGGTGTTCCCTGGGAGGTTGCTTGAAGAGGTCAGTGTGGTGGTGTTCACCACTAAACTGCTGCTGGAGGTCAAAGCCCGTGGGTCCTCACTCAGGTTCTTGACAGGCAGAGCTACCAGACAGCCTAATCCTCCTGCACTTACAGTCTGCATATCATTCATATTGAAGTTGCTTTGCTGAAGAACTGTGGCTGTTGTCCCAAGAACAAGAGGGCTGTCCAGGCTTGGAGGAATGTCATTGTGGGCCAAGACCAGTGGGTCCATCGGCCCTAAGGAACTATTATTAGGAAGGTTCCCTGCGAGAGAGGAGCTCACAGAAGTCACATCAACAGTCAGGATTCCAGGGGTCAGTGCCTCGTCTGAGGCCCCTGCTGCACTACTACCATCAGTAGGTACATCAGAGAAGAGTACTGCCAGGTCTAAGTTGTTGAGCTCACTTTGGCCTGGGCTGCCAAGTTCACTGAGTGGAAGAGAACTTGGAGCTCCTAGCTGAGGGAAGAGATCTGAAAAGGAATAAACAGTCCAGTTATTTTATGCCCTTAGAAGACTAAGAAGCTGTTTTGTTTTTAAAGATTTTATTTATTTATTTTTAGAGAGAGGGGAAGGGAAGGAGAAAAAGAGAGAGAGAGAAACATCAATGTGTGGTTGTGTCTTGTGTGTCGCCTACTAGGGACCTGCCCGCGACCCAGGCATGGGCCCTAGACTGAGAATCAAAGCAGTAACCCTTTGGTTTGCAGACCCGCGCTCAATCAACTGAGTTACACCAGCCAGGGCAGAAGACTAGGAAGTTTTATTTGAACACAAGATGTTAGGCAACCCATCAAGACAACATCTACTGCCTAATTCCTGACCCTGCTGCCTGGCATACCTAAAGGGGCACATTCAACGAAGAAAGCCTGATGACACGCAAGCCATTCTGCATATGCTGTCTCAAATCCTAGAGCTGACACGGATGTCTCCAGATGGAGGAAATAACTCAAGAGTCTAAATAAGATCTTCTAAAATCACATTAATGGGTAACGGAACTTGAAGCCATGTCTTTTCTGGCTGTAAATCCTGTACACTTTCTGCTGTACGACAGCTACCACTGAGAAGACTATAGAACTTTCCACGGCACCCAAATCTTCCGAAGTCAGACCCAAGGTGAACTCTGGTTCTGAGAATATTTTTGGAACTAGCTTGTATCAGCTCAAGTCTCATCAAACTCGATGCATCACTGCACAACTAGCTGCCACTCCAAAACAGATTTGAGTCATCTGGGGATGGTGAACGGGGAAAAAAAAATTGGCTGGTACACCCCAGCTCTAGGGAGCTGCAGAGAACTAGAGATCTGGTCCCCAAGGCACTCTAGAGATGGACTCCCCTCCCCTACCA
>PVKM010036978.1:0-14616 GCA_004027735.1 Carollia perspicillata | reverse complement strand
GGAGAGGCCAACCCAGAATTCAGGTGGTCAAAGAACACTCCGTGGAGGAGGTGACCTGAAGAACATGTGGCTGGCTAAAGCATGGCCCCAAAATGTCACATCTGAATCCCGGGATCTGTGTGTACATTCCCTTCCATAGCCAAAGAAACTCTGCAGATGCAATTAAATTACGGACCCTTAAAGGGGACTACTTGAGACTAAAAAATTTCTGCACAGCAAAGGAAACTATCAACAAGGCAAAAAGACAACCTACTGGATGAAAGAAGATAGTCACCAACGATACATATAATAAGGGGTTAATATCAAAAAACTACTTACATAGAGAACTCAAGACAACTTAACAAAAAAGACAATCTATTTTAAAAATGGGCAGAGGTGCCTCGGCTAATGTGGCTCAGTGGACCTGGCGCTGGTCTGCAAACCAAAATGTCACCAGTTCGATTCCCAGTCAGGGCGCATGCCTGGGTTGCAGGCCAGGTGCCCAGTGGGGGGCACATGAGAAGCAACCACACATTGATGTTTCTCTCCCTCTCTTTCTCCCTCCCTTCCCCTCTATAAAAATAAATAAAACCTTAAAAAAATAAAAGTGGGCAGAGGACCTAAATAGACATTTCTCCGAAGAGGAGGTAGAGATGGCCAGTAGACATATGAAAAGATGCTCAGTGTCCCTCACCATAAGAGAAATGCAAATTAACTGCAATGAGCTATGACCTCATACTGGTCAGAACAACGAGGGTTGGTGAAGACATGGAGAATTGGGATCCCTCACGCACGGTCGCTGGGAATGCAGACTATAGCAAACAGTATGCAGGGTCCTCAAAATTTGTTTAAACTAGAACTACCATATGACCCAGCGATCCCACTTCTGGTACTTATCGAAAGAAATACAAACACTAATTCAAAAACATATCTGCAACCCCGTCTTCACTGCAGTATTTACAATAGCCAAAATATGGAAGCAACTCAAGTATCTTTGGATAGATTAACAGATAAAAAAGAGGTGGTACATATACACAATGGGATATTACTTAACCATAAAGAGAATGTAATCTTACCATTTGCAACAACATGGATGGACATACAGAGTATTAGGCTAAAAGAAATAAGATAGAGCCCTGGCTGGTACGGCTCAGTGGACTGAGCACTGTCCTGCAAACCAAAGAGTTACTGGTTCGATTCCCAGTCAGGACACATGCCTGGCTTTCAGGCCAGGTCCCCAGTAGCGGACACGTGAGAGGCAATCTCACACATTGATGTTTCTCTCCCTTTCTCCCTCCCCGCCCCTCTGTCTAAAAATAAATAAAGTCTTAAAAAAAGATAAGATAGAGAAAGACAAATACCATATGCTTTCACTTATATATGAAATCTAAAAGCAAAATAAAACAAACTCATAGATACAGAGAACAAATTGATGGAGGTAAAAAAGGTAAAGAGATTAAGAAGTACAAATGGGCAGTTGCACAACGGTCATGGGGATACAGCGTAGGTACTAAAATCATAATATTGTAACAACCGTGTGTGTGCTGCCAGGGGGATGCAAGACATAACTTCGTATATAAACGTCTGACCACTATGGCTGTACACCTGAAACTAACGTAACGCTGAATGTCAACTGTAATTGAAAGATAAATTTTTCTTTTAATCCTCACCTGACATTTTTTCCTTGTTTTGAAAGAGAGAGGAAGGAAAAGTAAAAGGGAAAGAAACATCAACGTGAGAAACATCAATTGGTTGCCTTCCGTACACGCCCAGACCAGGGACTGAACCCACAACCTAGGCAGGTGCCCTGACAGGGAACTGAACACGTAACCCTTCAGTTATGGAACAATGCTACAACCGAGCTGCACCAGCTAGGGCAAAAAACAATTTTCTTTTTAAGGAAAGAAAAACTCCAGAATTTCTGACCTTCAGAACTGAGAGAGAATAACTTTGTGTCATTTTGTGCCAGTAGGTCTGTGCTCATTTGTTATGGCAGCCACAGGAGACTCATGTAGGCAGAGGGGACTGAGCTAGCAGGGCTGCAGATGAAGATGGAACCTGCGATGGGACGGCCGGGAGGAAGAGCCTAGGAGCAGGGGACGTCTGCAGACTGCCCACGGTGTGGGCGTGACTCTGAGAGTGAGCCAAGGAGAGCCAGCTCCCACCAGGTAAGGAAAGCGGCCAGAGGACAATGAGCCACTCACTTGCAGTGACCCATCAGTGTCCCTCACCCCACCGAGAGCAAGAGGATCAACGAAAAAAAAAAAAAGACAGCTTAGGGAAAAAAAAAGACAGCCGGGGCTGGCGTGTCATTGGAAAGTTGAACACAGAATGACCATGTGACCCGGCAACCCATCTTTTGGGTACAGACAGCACCCAATTTATGATGGTTCGACTTACAATTTTTTAATTTTGTAATGGTATGAAAGTGGTACCCATTCAGTAGAAACCATACTTCGAAGTTTGAATTTGTATCTTGTCCTGGACTAGTGATACGCAATCTGATACTCACCTGTGGGGCTGGGCAGGAGCGGTGAGAACATCGTGCCTAACCGGGGGCTAAAGTACCTGTACTGAGCATGTACATGGTGGGATGAGCTAAACTGTGATGTTTGGGAGGTTGGATGTCTCAAATGCATGTGACTTATGATTGATTTATTGGGACATAACCACATCGTAAACCATGGGGCATCTATAAATACCCAAGAGACCTGGAAGCAGAGACTAGGAGAAATGGCCTCACACCCATGTTCACAGCAGCATGATTCACAAAGGTGACAACCACTCGACTGTCCAGTGACACATGATGGATGTGCACAACGTGGTCCATCAGACAATGAAATGTTAGTCCTTAAATGAACTGACACCTGCCACAATGTGGATGAACCTTGGAGACGTTACACTCTGTGAAATAAGCCAGACACGACAGAACAAGTATGTGTGACTCCACCTACATGAGGTCCTTAGAGGAGTCAGAGTCACAGAGACACAAAGATGGTGGATATCAGGGGCTGGGGGAGGGGAGGGGAGCTAGTGTCTGTGGGGACACAGTTTCGGTTTGGGAAGATGAGGAAGTTCTGGAGACGGTGTGGCGACGGTTGCACGGCGATGTGAATGTTTTTAATGCCACCGAGCTGTGCCCTGAGAGATGGCTGAGAGATGAAACAAAGTGGTGCATTTGATGCTCCCTCTGTTTTGTTGCCATAAGAGAAACGAAGGGGGGAAGGCCGCCAGGGCCACATGGCGTGCTCACCGGCCCATCCTTGAGCGACTTGAGGATCTCAGTCCACAGCCTGGTGTTGCTCTGGTCCTCCTTGATGAGGCCTTTCTGCTGGGCCGTGAGGCTGTAAGGCTCCACCTTGCTTTTCTTGGGTGTCCTTTCCAGGGCCCAGGCGCCAGTCCTGCCACCTCCTGAAACAGAGCAGAATGGTGAGGGTGGGCAAGCCCCAGGGCCACAGGGACGGGTTGCCCACGGAGAGACACCCACCTTCTGACTTGCTCTTCCGTTTGCCCTTCCTGGGGGATGCGAAATCCTCCTCTTCCTCTTCCTCCTCCTCTTCCTCTTCCATCTCTTTGGATGACCTCTTTCTGTTCTCTTTCTCCTTCTCCTTCTCCTTCTTGGCCAGGGCCTCAAGGTAGCCTTCTGGATACTACAGAGGGCAAAGGCAGCTGTGAGGATGAGGCTGAAGCGATGTGCCTGCTGGGCCACCCAGACTCCCTAGGGTGGTTTGGGGACCAGTGTCTGCCCTACCCTGACACCAGCCACCCCAGCCCTGCACTTCCTGTCACCTCCCATCTCCCCTCACCTCACTGTCACTTCCTCCCCAGTCTCCGAACCAGCCTTTTAAAAACCTTAACTCCTTCTACCTGACAGGCTCAGATCTGAGACCACCACTCTTCCAACTCCAGAGCTGTAATCAGATCGTGACACACCCGGAAAGAAGGGCGAACCTGCCCCGCAACCGTGGGGTGAGAGTGACACACTCCACGAGTTAGTGCACACGCAGCAGTCACATTCAGCCAATGTGATCACCTTATCTTTAGTACTTCCTTTAAGGGGTAGACAAACTGTCCAGCCGTTTTGTGGGGCAGCCAGCTCTGCTGGGGCCCAACAGCAGGCAGAACCCAGAACCCAGAGCCCATTTGTGAATGAACAGACATAGCTGTGTCGCAAAGAAACTTCATTTGCAAACAACTTCCCCAGGGCCTCAGCTGCCATCCAACCCTATTTTTTTAATCCTCACCTGAGGAAGAAAAGACGTTTATAGATTTTTAGAGGAAGGAATGAAGGGAGGGAGGGAGGGAAAAAGAGAAACATCGATGTGAGAAACATTAATTGGTTAGCCTCCTACAGGGGACTGAACTCACAGCCTAGGCATGTTGCCCTCACTGGGGATCGAACATGCAACCTTTTGGTGTCCAGGACGACACTCCAACCGACTTAGCCACCCAGCCAGGGCCAGCCCCATTTTGATGAGCCTTGGGCTCCAGGTCCAAACAAGCATGACTTCATTATAATCCTGTATCTAAGGCAACGCAGTCCTCTACCTATGTCTGATTCTGAAATGTTCCATCAAAAAAAAATCTCCAACCTTCTTTAAAAGAAGCACTAAGTTCCTATGAAAACTGAAGTCATAAATAAAAACCCCACTCCCACCAGACTCTGGTGTTCAGTCCCACAGCTATTTTTCTCCCCAGTTCCTCGGTGTCTGAAACTGCCCCTGGAACAAACATTATGTTCAGAAGACAACGCCTTGTGACCCAGCCCCTCTCTAGGGGCAGGCACTATCAGAGTCTCAATGACAATTAAGATTCCCTAAATAGTCCCATTAGAGTTATCGGGCTTTTAAAGCGTCTCACCAGAATAAACAGAAAACACCCTAATTATAGTGCCAAAAAGCCCTATTCCAGCCCAGGGTAAATTCTCCAGAGATGGAAGACTCCATTTCTGTAAAGAGGCAAGCAATGGCTGGGAGGGACCAATTCTCCTTATCTTTACAACTGACTTCTCTATATTCCGCCAGTGTTTCTGGTTTGTTTTTGCTTTTTTGGGGGGGATGGGGGACTTCCAAATTGACTTCAGACAAACCTGTCTACTGAGACAGCTACAATAAAAAGTCTGGCCCTGGCCGTTGTGGCTCAGTGGATTTGAGCGCAGGCTTCGAACCAAGGGGCTGCCAGTTCGATTCCCAGTCAGGGCACATGCCTGGGTTGCGGGCCAAGTCGCCATTGGGGCCACGTGAAAGGCAACCATACATTGATATTTCTCTTTCTCCCTTCCTTCCCCTCTCTCTAAAAATAAATGAATAAAGTCTTTAAAAAAAACACAAAAAGAAGTCTGGACCTCAACCCTGAGCCTATGAACACAAAGAAGCACACACAATCTGCCCATCCCCAATATCCACTAGCTAAAAAACTGAAACAGGGCAGATAGCAAGGTGTGGCCAGCTCAGTCCCTGGACAGCATTTCAGGTGAGAGAGAAGCAGGACTGTTGAGTCAGACGAACACAGCCCTGGACGCACCTGCATGGTCAGCCCCAGCTTCTTGATCCGATCCTTCCCTTCCTTTGTCCAGGGGCCGGGTTCACTGTCGTCCCTCCGCAGGAGGTAGCGCCACACCAGGAAGCCAGACTTCCCCTTCTCAGGCCAGTACCTCACAACCTGCAGGAGCGGGGAGCTGATGTCAGTGTCGTCTGGGACTGGAGGTGGCCCAGGCGGGCACAGGGAGGACCTCTCACCTTATAGATGCCGTCGTACCGGTTGCCCTCGGTGGGGGCGTATTTGCTGTGCTTGCGGCCCTTGACATTGCGCACCACCCGGACCGGTTTCCCTGAGCGCCAGTCCTTGGCCTCCGCCCCTTTGCGGTCGTTGATGGGAGCGCTGCAGTTGAGAGCCAGTGCCCTGTGGGGAGAGCCGGGGCCACATGCTATAGGTTGGGTTGTGTCCCCCCAAGAGAGAGGACATTTTCACCCTTGGAATCTATCAATGTGAACTTCTTCAGAAAGAGGGTGACTGTAGATAAAGTTCAGAGGTCAGAATGAATGATGGGGACCCTAAAAATATAAAGACTAGGGGCCTTAGAAAAAAACAGAAATCGAGACACAGGCATACAGGGGAAGAAACTATGTGAGGGTGGAGGCAGCTAAGGGCCACCAAGGATTGCTGGAGGCCACCAGAAGCTGGAAGAAGGAGAAAGCACCCTCCACAGAAACTTCAGAGGGAGCATAGCCCTGTGACACCTTGATTTTGACTTTGGGCTTCCAGAAATACATGATATGAGAATAAGTTTCTGTTGCTTTGAATCAGCTGGTCTGTATTTCTGCTGGAGCCATAGGATACTAGCACACCGCATGAGGAGGACATCATCAAGAAGACAAGAGGAGGCAGTGAACGTGAGCCAGCCCGGCAGATCAGTCCCAGGCAAAGGCACAGGGCCCTGGGGCAGACCAAGCAGAGGTCAGGTTCAGTGCTCCGACCTCTTTATCAGATGTGAGGAAAAAGAAGCCACAACTATGCAGCTGTTTTCTCGATACAAATAGTACTTTTGAAACAAATTTCTTAGTTTGTCTCCAGAGAGTATTATTTAATGTTAGCTTATGTGATTTCTCACATTGAATCTTTCCTGAAAACATGATTTTTAAAAGCTACTAAAATTAAAATATTACTCTAGACAAATAAATGTGCAGCAAACCCTTCCCTTTAAAAAAAAAAAAAGACATTCAGGTACTGACATTTTGCTGTTTAACATAACGGTATGATAGTCCTGGCTGGTGTAGCTCAGTGGATTGAGCTCAGGCCTTCGAACCAAAAGGTTGCTGGTTCGATTCCCGGTCGGGGCACATGCCTGGGCTGCAGGCCAAGTCCCCAGTAGCAGGTGCATCAGAGGCAACCACACATTGATGTTTCTCTCCTTCTCTTTCTCCCTTCCCTTCTCTCTAAAAATAAAGCCTTTACCAAAAACCTAATGGTATGATAAAAATTACTACTCATAAGATTTCCCTTCCCCATATCTCATAACGTATTTCCGAAGTGGAATTTAAGGGTCATAAGATCATATTCAAGACCTTTCTGGAAAGAAGGTATCTGTTTGTATTTCTACCAACAAGGCAACACCAGTCTATGCCTTGGCATTTCTCAACACTTTAGAATTTTTGGCCAATTGCACAGGGGAAATAAATTGTATTTTACTGTCACTTCAACTTATATTTCTTTGATTACTAAAGTTGAATAATTTTTCATGGTCATTGGAGATTTCCATTTCTTTTGTGAATGACCTCCACGTCCTTTGCTTTTTTCCTCTTAGTGTTTCTTACTGGTTTGCAACAGCTCCTTACATGCCATTGGTCACATTTGTTGCAGACTTTCCCCCAAAGAGTCATCTGCCTTTTCATTTTACTTATGAGTTTTACTAGTACAATTTATGATATCTGGGTCATCAACTCTGTCTTTTCCTTTGGGTTTTATGATACTTTCTATGCTTTAAAAGACTGTCCCCATCCTGCAATTGAGGGGTCAGCAAACTCCAGCCCAATGCTTAATTTTCAACTGAAGTTTCATTGGAACGAAGCTGTGCTCGCTCATTTCCGTAAGTTCTGCAGATGCTCAGATGCTTTTGAGCTCTGACGGCCGAGCTGACTGCCTGCAACAGAGACCATGTAGCTCAAAGCCAAAAAGATTTATTATCTGGCCTCTTTGGGGAACAATTTATTTTTATGCACTGAATGGATTTTCAGCATCCATACGTTCTGCCACGTTATTAATGGGAATATCTAATTTCCTGGACATGATACCCCAAAACAGAACCGCCCCCATTCCCTGTGCAGCCGCCGGAGGATGGGGCAGAAACGAGTTGGTGAGAACACAAGAAAATCTTTTTTCTGCAAACCTGTTGGTGTGGGTGAGCTTCTGATCACAAGACTGTTCTGCAGTCCGCTTGTTGCCAGAAAGATCTCGACCACCGCTACCAGTATACGTGAATGAATTCCCATGGTCCTGAAACAGACAGGGGGGCAAGCTAAACCCTCCACACAGAGGAAGATTCCACTGAAAATAAACCCACAACACCTGCTAGGATGTCAACTGTCAAAAAAACACAAAATAACCAGTTACGATCAGGATGTGGAGAAACGGGAATCCTGTACGTGGCTGGTGGGAAGGGAAAATGGTATGGCAGTTCCCCCCAAAATTACATGTGACCTAGCAGTTCTGCTTCCGTGTCTGTACAGACCCAAAAGAACTGAAAGCAGGGCATTTCACAGATTATCTGCACACCCACGTTCAACTTCAGCACCGTTCATAACACCCAAGAGGTGGAAGCAACCCAAGTGTCCACTGACGGACGAATGGATAAACACAATGTGGTCCATCCAGACAACAAAATATTATTCAGCCTTAAGAAGAAAGGAAATTCTACAATATGTTACAACATGGATGAACCTTGAGGACATTATGTTTAGTGAAATAAGCCAGACACAAAAGAACAAATACTGGGACTCCACTCATACACTCGTAAGGTCCCTGGAGGACTCAGATTCGTAGAGAGAGGAAGCAGAGGGTACAAACCAGAGGTTTGGGGAAAGGGATGGGGCATCAGTGATTCACAGGGACAGAATTTCAGTTTGGGAAGAAAGTTCTGGAAATAAACAGTGGTGATGGTTACACAGCAATGTACATGTACATAATGCCGCTGAGATGTACTCTTAAAATAGTTACATTTTAAAACACTTAAAATAGTTACATAAAATGGTACATCTTATGTTATGTGTATGTTACAATTAAAAAACAAATAAAACCACCCCCACTTACCACGTCGTCCTCATACCCGCCAGCCAGGACCAGAGAGTACGCCCCGTCATTGCTCCGGCCGTGGATGCCCGCCACGTGAGGCCGATGGACCCCTGACTCACTGACCTGTGAAAACCACCGAGAAACAAATGGCTCCTTCCAGACTGGCTGCTACAGAAAAAGCTCAACCCTCCCCTCCCCGTCTGCTGCCTTCAGAGCCAGGGGCCTGACCTTCCCACCGAATGTGTCACACCTGTTACTTGAACCTCGCCCCTGAATCCGGGCCACAGCACAGGAGGAGCTGGCTTGAATTCCAGCCACGCCACCTGTTCGAGGCACGGCCCTCTCCAGGCAATGGGGTTTCTGGGAGGCCAGTGCCTGGTGGCCAAATTTTGGCTGTTTGGGGGTACCTGGACTCTGAACCTCCACATGGTGCCCACGGGGATCCCTGGGATGGGTCCGTAGTGGTTGGATGGAACGATGGTGCACTCCTTGGTGCGTCCCACGCACGCCATGCCCTGTGCGTTCCAGAAACAGAGACGAAAGATCACTGTGAGCAAGCGTGGGAGGGCAACAGGGCGGCGGGGGGCCTGTGGGGCACAGCCACCTCACCTTGCCCCAGTCCCTCTGCGAGGACGACGTGGCTGAAGCCATCTTCGCCTTCTTCTTACTCTCTTTCAGCTTCTCTCCCGCCAGCACCACCTCGCTGGCGTCATTCCGACACTCAGGGCAGTACCTGTCACAGTGGGGAAGTCAGCGCCTGTCCTGGGCCCGCCCTGGCCCTGCCAGCCCTGCAGACGCAGCCTGCTCCTTCCGGCTCCCTGCCACCCCACTGTTCAAGATGGGGGGTCTTTTAAACTTAAATTTATTAAAATTAAATAAAAAATCCAGTTCCTTGGTCATATGTGCCACACCTGACGTGGCCAGCAGCCACGTGTGGTGACTGGTGACCCTCGTGGACTATGTGGAGTGAGAACCTTCCCATCATCACCCAACATTCTACTGGACAACACATTCTTTTCTCTGTTGCTGGGGATTCATGGTACCTCCCAGCAGTGGGGAGATCCAGCTGGGGTGGGGGAAACCCAGGAAATTCGATGGGTACCTCCTCACTGCCATAGACTCAGTTTCCCCATCTCCACAAGGAGGGGTTGTGCACAACAGCCACCTCGAAGTTACAGTGACAACTGTTAACAGGTTAGGGTGCTCAGACTGGAGCCTGGGGCATCCCTACATTTCCGCCACGACCGCAGCTGTCGGTGTGCGCCAAGAGCATCGTGGCTGACGGACCTGCTCCTGGGCGAGGCCGAGATGCTCGGCTCTCTGCTTCCCACCTGCGGACTCTCCTTCCCCACAGTCACTCAGAGGCACAGGCCCTACCTGGAACACAGGATGTTCCCTCACCCCATTTCTCACTGCCCCTCAAGCTTTACTAGGTGACAGACAGATGTCAGCGTCATTTCTCGGCACCCGCCAACCCCCACCCCCGAGGGCTGAGTGCCCCAGCCCCAAGCCTGTCCCGGCAGCAGTCGCGGATCCACTCACCACTCGTCCTCCGTGGGGACAGTGCTGAGGGGCGGGCAGAGGCAGAATATGTGAAAGGCCATGTCGCACTCATCACACAGAAGCTGCTTGTCAGGATCCTGCTTGCCCCCACACAGGTGGCAGGCACACACCCGGCAGGTCTTGCTTGGGTCATCTTTGCAATACTTGCAGGAGGGCCCGCTCTTCCCTGGACATAAGAGCCAGGATCAGCCCGGGCAGCACTGGCCACACAAAGAAGGACCAAGAGCCCCCACCCCACACTCAACATGGGAGACACGGGGGGGGGGGCACGATCAGAACTCACTTCGCATCGGGTTTTCAACCACAGGGCTCCCCTCGCCTGGGCGCTCAATCTTAAAAACTTCATCCACAAAACTGATCCGACAGTCATTGAGAGAATTATCCCTGCGAGAGACAAGCCATTAGAACATTCCAGCTGGCCAGCCCTGCCAAGGCACCTCCGAGAAGACTTGGCCGCCGAGCACATTCTTGGAGCACAGGAGCACCTCAAATGGTATTAAGTAAGGGGCTTCTCAGGGCCCTTGTGCATTCTTGTAGGTACTCCCTTTGCCAACTCAAGTCCTGCTAAATCAGTAAAAGGCGAAAGATTTGTATGTTCTGAAGAGAAAGCAGAGTTATCAAGTCCTACTAAATGAAACACAAGATAAAAGAAAGTAGCACATAGCCCTGACCAGTGTGGCTCAATTGGCTGGATGTCATCCCACAGAACAAACGTCACTGGTTCGATTCCCAGTCAGGCACATGCCTGTACTGCAGGCCCAGGCCCTGGCCTCTCGCATACCAGTTGGAGATATGTGAGAGGCAACCAACCGATGTTTCTCTCTCACATCAACGTTTCTCCCCGCCCTTTCTCCCTCCCTTCCTCTCTAATAATAAAAACAAAATCTTTTTTTTAAAACAGCATATAAAATAATTTCATTACATGATGAGTTGAGAGTAAATTCTAACCTTTGGGCAGGAAAAGCCAATTAAACAGGGTCCATCATGCAAAAATCATAAAGGTAGTCTGATCAATTTAGCACAATCAAAATACAAAAGTTCCTCTAAGTTACAATGTTCCCAATAGTCGATCCGACATCTGCATCTACAACGAACGCCCAAAGGACATGTCCATGCACCACAAACACACACCACGTGGGCGCTGTCAGGCCGCAGTTCCTAGTAGCCATTCAAAAAATAAGAGCAGATGTAACTGGTGTGAATATGCTTTATGTAACCCAATGTACACAAAATGTTATTTCAACACGCAGTATATAGTAAAGAATCCTTAACATATTTTTTCAGTCTTTTTCATCACTAAATCTCCAAAACCCAGTGTGTGTTTTATACTCCTGGCACATGTCAGGGCCACATTTCGAATGCTTGGTGGCACATGTGGCCCATGGCTATGGAACCCAACACCACAGGTCCAGATCTACCCACCACATCAAAGGAAATGACACCATGAGAACAGAGATGACAACACCCAGACTGCAGTTCTATGGGACAAAAGACCAGATTTCCTCAAATAAACTTAAGATTTAAAACATAGATACCAACCTAACTGAAATCTATGGCCATTACTTAGATCCTAATCAAAGAAATGGTTAAACAAAAGAAGAGAGATAACTGGAAGACTGAACAACGACTGGATTTGCGTTATTCAAAAATTACTGTTAGGTTGTAATAACAGCATTAGAGCGACATTTCTTCATTCTTCAAGAGCAACTTTCAAAAACTATGTTCTAAAATATTCACAGATGAGATGACAGGATGTGCAGGGGTTGCGCCGATGCGGCAGGGTGGGGCTGGCAGCATTCTCGCATCCTCGATGGAGGAAAACAGAAAGAACTTGCTGTTAGCAGACTCACTCTCACAGATTTAATTAAAGGGAGTTCTTCAAATAGGTCAGTTATGGAGGAAAGGCTCAGAGCACAGAGGAAGAAAACGAAAAGCAGAAAGATGCGCTGGCCGGGGAGCTGAGTTGGTGCAAAGACCCTGATACACCAAGGTTGCAGGTTGGATCCCCGGTCAGGGCACGTAGAAGCAGCAACCCATGGATGAGTAAGTAGCTGGAACAATAAATTGATCTCTCCCTCTCAAATCAACAACAACAACAAAAAAAAAAAAATAGTGACCGGAAAGGGACCTAAATGGAGGAAAGATTTGCACACTTTGCTCAAAGGACAAAAGTGATGGCAGTCTAGGCTGACAAGAGGCGCCGGAGGGAAAAGCGGCACCGGCACGGCACACGTTTGTGGTGAAACTCAGAAAACCACTAAGAAAACCATGAAAAGCAACATAAAATAAAATACAAATATAAAATATAAAATAAAATAAATCAAGATATATAAAATAAAAATATAATATAAATCAAGATTGTCTCAAAAAATATTTAAGTAACCCCCAGGAAAGACAGAGAAACAGAAATGAAGACATGAAAAAAAACCCACAATAAAATGACAGACTTGTTCCCTAACATACATATAATTACTTTTAAAAAAATTGATTGAGAGAGAGAGAGAGAGAGACTCGTCGATTTGTTGTCCCACTTATTCATGCATCCATTGGGCGATTCTTGCATGTGCCCTACCAGGGGTCGAACCCACAAGCTTCACGTACCAGGTGATGCTCTAACCAACTGAACCACCCCACCAGGGCCAATCATTACCTTAAATGTAAACAGTCTAAATATGCCAATTAAAAGGCAAAGACTTACAAAGTGGATGAAAAAAATGACCCAATTATATGCTGCTTACAAGAAACCCACTTGGAATTCAACTACACAGGTTGAAAGTAAAAGGACTTAAAAAAAGATACACTGTGCAAACATTAGCTGTTAAAGAAGCAGGTATATTCAATACACATATACACACACAGAGACAACTCCCCTCGGACAGAGCGGGCTTCAGAGCAAAGAAAATTACTAGAGACAAAGAGGGACGTTACATTATGATAAAAAGACCAACCAACCAGGAAGACATAACTGTTGTAAATGTGTACACACCAAACAACACTTGATTATGAAGTTGAAAGGAAAAACAGACAAATCTACAACTACAGCTAAGGACTGGGACAAGCCCTCAACAACCGAGAGAAGTACTAGACAGAAAATCAGAAAGAATTAGAAAATGTGAACAACACGCTCGACCAACACAATGTGACTGATATACAGGATATTCTACTCGACAACAGAAAATACTAAATTTTTTTTTCAAACAACCATGGAATATTCACCAAGACAGACCCTATTGTGGGCCATAAAATAAACCTCAAGAAATTTAGAACTGAGTCCTGGCTGGTATGGCTCAGTAGGTTGGGCATCATCCCACAAACCAAAAGGTCACTGGTTCAATTCCTGGTCAGGGCACACGCCTCGGCTGCGGGCCAGGTCCCTGGTTGGGGGCGTGTGAGAGGCAACCAATGGATGTTTCTCTCCCTTTATCCCTCCCTTTCCCTCTCTCTAAAAATAAATAAGTAAAATCTTTTAAAAACTTGAACTGAAATCATACACAGTATGTTCTTTGGATAAAATGAAGTCAAACTATAAATTAATAACAGAAAGACAGTGCGAAAAATCTCCAAACATTTGGCAACTAAGCACCATACGTCTAAATAAGCCAGGAGTCTTAAAGAGGAAGTCTCAAAGGAAATAAAAGAAATAGAGAACTAAATAAAAAGGAAAATATAACACAGAATGTGTGGAAAACAGTTCAGGAAGTGCTTAGAGGGGAATTTATAGCACTAAAATGCTTATATTAAAAAACAAGAAATTTCTCAGATCACTAGTCTAAGAGAACAAAATCAATCCAAGGAAAGGAAAAAGGTAAAGACAAGAGCAGAAATCAATGAAGTCAGAAACAAGAAACAATAGAGAAAAGCAGTGAAACAAAAAGCTGGTCATTTTTTCACAATAACATCATTTGCAGCCTCCTCCCCGGTAACCCTGCTGCCATGCTGCCCCCTGCTGTCCATTCCCTGCTTGGCTGTCAGAGCGAAGATTCTTACTAGTAGGCCCTGCGCTCACAATGCCCCAATGACTACAGAGAATCAACACCAGCTCTGGACCACTCCTGGCCATACCCTGAACATCCAGGCACACAGAGGCTTCCAGTCTCCACTCCTTCCTCCATCTGGCCCTCTGGCCTCTTCACAGGCCCACGAATACAACACAAATGACCCTGCCCCAGAACCTTTGCACCTGCTCTCTGTGCTTGGGACACTGCTGTCCAGATATGTGTCTGTATTTACTATCTAACATGCAATGTTCTTCAGCCACTGAAAAGGAAGGCCTGACACAAGCTGTTA
>PVKM010036977.1:0-14614 GCA_004027735.1 Carollia perspicillata | reverse complement strand
AAAAATAAGAAAAAATACCTCCACTAAAAAAAGAACCCTAAAGTTTTACCCCTTCAAACAAAATTGTAACCCTCTGCAGTCTTCAATGTTACACCCTCCCCTTCTGTTTGAGCAACTAGGCTTCTTTTGTTTTACTAGATAAATACTGTGACCTTTTCCAAATATATATTATCATTTTCCCCTTTCTAATGCCAACTTGTGACTTCACGCCTAGCTTTCACGCCCCTGTTAAATGTCATCAGTTTATTTGCTTTACCTAAATGTCACAAGGTCCCTCCTCTTCTGCTGACCACAAAAAAAAACAATTTGAGGTGGGAAAGCATTTTTAGGTTGTCTACATAAAAACAACCTGCTACGGGATGTGGGAAAGAGCAGAGGGGTGATCACTTCACCTAATTTCCTGCTAAGTACACCTGTTCAGTAAGAAACCAAAGCCATGTTCAAAATTCTGAGTCCAGGGACTTTCTTTTCTGGAAAAAATATCCAGTGGTTTTTGCTCATTAGTGTCAGTTAACATGCACTAAAAACTTTGTTGACTCACCTTTTCCTTCTGCCATGAATGCATCACTGGCAGAGTTTACCCTGAATATTCTTTCAACAGACCTGACTAGTGACCAAACTTGAACACATTTCCATTGTTTGTGCTGCATATCTTATATCCCTCTTCATTGATTTTCATATTAACCACAGAAGGTTATTTGGCAACAGGCTGAGGTTATATCTGCCTAACAGATTCTGCTGTTCCTTTATAACATTCTGACATTCAATAAATAAGACCAATATCACTGCTCAGGAAACATAACTGATGTTCTAAAAAGTGTCTACCCTCCATACCCTCAGTCTTTCAGTTAAAGGAGACATGTTCAGAAAATTTTCACACTACACGCAGAATGATGACCTCCATATTTATTTCCAAACCCAAATAAGACACTTGATCGACCTTTCTAGGAAGAATCCTGGAATTAAATGTTTGACTATAATTTGGGGGCATGGGCTCATGAATTACTATCAATCACATTAAATAGTCAATTAAGACAGACAGTGAAGACCTTCCCAGTTCCACCCCAAACGCCCTTGAGAGAAGCATGAAAGGTTCCACTGAAGTCCTTACACCTAAAATGGATGAAGACATTGAAAAAAATTTGTTCCAGTTTATTAAGTCCAGCACACAAAACAAACAAGAAAGGATTGGCTTTAGGAGAAACAGTCTCAAAATGCTGGAAAACTTGTAAATTCTGATTATATAGCAGAAAGAAGTCAAGCCTCCCCCACCCCCATTTGTCTGGGGGAGCATGCTGCAGACTGATGTATCGGTATAACCATCTTGCTCTTTGTTTTGTGAATCTAATCAACCAAGTCTTTCTTTATAAAGGCATCTTATGTCCTTATTTAGTCTTTGGGCCCCTTCAGCACGTTCTCCACACTGCTTCCAGAGTGGTCATTCTAAAATGTAAACCCAGCCACATAACTTCCTTGCTTAAAGTCCTTTTGGCTTTATAAATTTCATGTAAACTCAAACACCTTAGCATGGCACACAAAGCCCCCTCCTCCAACCCACACCATCTTTTCCCACTCCTCAACTTTTATCCTATATTCCTATCACAATAAGTTACTGGCAGTTCCCAGGATGCTCCATGTTCTCTCCTGCCACCATGGCTTTGCTTATGATGTTCCATCTTCCTGAAGTACTGTTCCCTGCACTGACTGCTTGGATAAATACCTGACCCCCTTGTTTAATCTGTGAGGCTGAGCTCATTTTTTTCCCCAGAAAACCTTCCTTGGTCTCACCTATCTTGGCTAGGCTCCCCTCCTCTCTGCTCCTACAGCATTGATTCATACTCGTACTGCAGACCTCATCACACCATACTGTAATCATCTACTTATAGAAAATGAAATATACAGAACTTCTTTCACACAGCATTACATAAAAATAAATTCTATATACAAATAAAAAGTAGGTAAATGTAAAATGAAAGACTCTCTGAAACCCTTTTTTTCCCCTTAATGGGCCCATGAACCTCTCTTTCTCCTTTTTCCCTGTGGTCTCCTGCAAGACCTTTGGGTATTTTTTGTGTCTGGGACCCTCTCTAAGATTATGAACCAAAAGACACTTGCATTTCCTTTGCTAACATCCCATTGGCCACAGCTAGCTATCAACAAGGGGAGAGAAGTAGTCTCCAGTCATATGGCCACATGCCAAGCTAAACTCAGAGGTTCTCATACTAGAAGAAGAGCAGGGGGAGGAAAGACCAGATACCGCAGAACATCTAGCAGTGAGTAAAGTAAATAATGACAAAAGACTAATGGACATAATGAGGAAATACAGAAGTTTACAAAAATAGGATTCTAGAAGTACTTCGAACAAAGTCTCTTATCTCCTAATACAGGAAGAAGTCACTGGAGAAGTCATGTAGAAACGAAGGGAGAAAATAGAATCAGAACTTGACTGTGTTGAATATGCTCCTATTTTACAGAAACTGATAACTTATCTCTCAAATTTAAAACATGAGCTTTAGACATAACAGTCCCTGAACTTCTTAACCTCAGGGCTATAAATTTGGAGATACACATCTGCTCTGCCTGCAAGACTTTTCTCTGGGCAGACAGAAGAGCTCAGCACAGACAAAGTAGTTTCCTGAGGTATAACATAGTAAAAGTAAAGATTGCAACAAAACTACATACTTTGCTAAAACTTAGAGAATTCACTAATTTCCCCAAAGACTCCTGTACTTGCTCAATTTCTGAACAGCAAGATCCTGAAAGAAACAACTTATTACTTACAATAAACCTTGAGTATCACATAAAAATACATTTTGCGACAACTGACCTAAACTTTGACTTCTAACACACTGGGAATTTGTTTTTTCTTCCTGTTGAACATCATATTCGTGTCAGAAAGCATTTCCTTTGTAGTCTTTGTGCTATTCACTGACACGGCTCTGAACTGGGCACAGTCGCTGTCCTCTAGGAACTGGGGCTGGATCATCTCTAAGGACTGTGCTCAACTCACTTCAGGAATCACATAAAAGTGAAGATCACAAGAAAGGCTGCCATGGTACCCATTTACCTTTCAGATCTGCTAGAGGATACTGACCTTCTGGTGGGAAGCCCTTGTGTTAACTTCTTGAGGTAAGAAAAAAATTAATTGAAAATTAAATAATAAATGGCCTTGACAAGAGACGAAAGTCATTCAGTTATTGGAGAAAACAGTGGCTTATCGATGAGAACAAGAGAGATAGAGACAGAGAGACAGACAGACACACACACAGATATGCATCTTTGTGGGAAGAGTAGATAGAGGAAAAGACAGCTAAGCCTGGTAGGAGCTTTACAAAATAATTTATAATTTTGTTTCTGGAAAAATTGTACAACTAAATGCCCACAGAAACTTCCCCTTTTAAAACAGATGCACACATGCACACACACACCCCTTTTTAAAAGCATGTCTGATTTCACACAAATGTAATGGAAATTGTAGGGGCCAAAGTAAAGGAGAAAGTAAAAAACCAGGGTGGTAATCCTTGGAACAATTTTTCTAGCCTCAGAAACCCAAAGCATTTAAGTTCTACCACCTTTGTGGGAATAAGAAGGAGATGAAATTAAGACCTTCCCATAAAGTTGAAATCTTTAGTAACCTTTACGTTGCTGCAAGGATACACACACACACACACACACACACACACACACACACACACACACATTTCATTCTTCCACTAGCCTAGAGAAATGACAAGAAGCTTGTCTATTTGGGCCTAGAATCTAAGTGGTTGAAACAGCCTTCCCTGAAAATGCCTAATCATAGGCATAGCACACTTGGATTTGGAGTTCAAATTTACACTTCCTGCTTAGTTCACAATCCCCCAGGTGAGGAAGAGCATAGAAATAGACCCAAGGATAATGATACCCTTGGGATAACTGGCTATAAACAGACAGAACCACTGCCAAAGGATATACTTTCAACACAGGTCAGACAAAAGTCTACAAGAAAAGCCCTGCTTAATATTTCTTACAATCCAAACTTAACAAAACACCTACGAAACAATTCAGAATGAACTAGAGAGGCAGACACAAGAAATAGGAGTATTAAACTGTAAGAACTGTATATCATACAACTACTAGAAAGAAACTATAGACTTAGTTTGTTTAAAAGAAAATGCCATAAGAGAGAAAAATTAAAAGCAAGGAAAAATGTAAAAAATAATATCTAAAAGGATAGGTAAACTTGAAGAAAATATATAATTTCTAGAAATTAAAAATAAAGTCAATGAAATTAAAAGCCTAATTGCTGGTTCAAACTCAAAAAATAGTCCCATTTAAATAAAGAACCATTAAGCAAAAATTAGATGTGAGGAATTAATCCCAACTGCAACACAGAGGGATAAAAAAAATATGAAACAGAAGGAGAGGTTGAGCAGGAGGAAAGGAAGAGTGAGAACATCCCAACATAACCAACAGCCACCTCAGAAGAAGAATCAGTGGGAAGGCAACATTTGAAATGACACTGAACATTTTTCATATTTCTTTAAGAATTGATCAAGAAGATGATCTTTGGATATAGTAAGCATAATAATTTCAAAACATTGATAAATAAAATGTTGCTACCTAAATTTATTGTAGTGAAACTTTAGAACACCAGAGACATACAGATATTAAAGCAAAGAGAAAAAAATGGGTTACCAACCAAAAAGAAAAAGATGGAGGGAGGAAGGAGGGAAGGAGGGAAGGAGGGAGGAAGGAAGAGAGGGAAAGAAGGGGGGAAGGGAGGGAGGAAGGGAGATTTAGAAGGCTGAAGACATGGATTAATTTTCAAAGAACTTCAGTTTGACGTAAACCTGTAATTTTTCTAATAGAGGCCCATTTTCTGAAATGTCTTGAAAAATGCCTCTATCATCTCTAACTTTCAAATAATAATAGATTATTCAAAGATAAAATTGTGGGATTAATAGTTACTTTTCCTCATTACTCCAAGTCTAAACAAAGAGTTAATTAGATACAGGAAAAAATAATAAACATGCAGTAAACCAAAGCAAACCCATGATGTTGCAAAATACCGTATGTTACCATGTATAAAGCACACTTTTATGCCCAAATTTTTTAGGGAAAAATAAGGATATGCATTATACATGGGTAGTACTAATCCTGTATCTATATATGTTTTTAACTCATTTTGGTAAATCTTGCATGCACTTAGAGGAAGATGTCCTAAAAACAATAACTGTTATTTGTTGAAGGTTTGATAGATGCCAAACACCATGCTAAGCATTTTACATAATGCTTTTTTAAAATTATATTTTATTGATTCTGCTATTACAGTTGTCCTGATTTTTCCCCCTTTCCCCCGCTCAACCAGCACCCCTCATTCTCCCAGGCAATCCTCACACCATTATCCATGCCATGGGTCATGGGTAGGTTTTATGGCTACTCTATTTCCTATACTATACATTCCCATGACTATTCCATAACTAACTATTTCTACTTCTTAATCCCCTCATTCTCCATCCATTCCCCTTTGATTCTGTGTCTTCGTATTGTGGCCTCATGTAGTAGGTGTCCTGTAGGGTTCAGTGGCACAGCCTTCCTTATCACCCAAGCTGGGTTCTTGAAGTGCACCCTCTGTATGGGCTGAGTACACTCTCCTCTTATAGTTGAGCCTTGGTTGCTGTTGGCAGGTCAATGGAAGGGATTTACCCAGGCCAGTCAGCTGCAAGGACTGGCTGTGACCACTAACTACAAGCCTCTACCTTCCATGGAGGATCATCTGTGCAGGGACAGGGTGGTGATGTTCTGACGTGGTCTCTGGAAGTCCACTGGGTGTGCTGGCCCCAGGGGTTTCCCTGGTGGTGCAGGTCAAGGTCAGCCACCACCTGTGTTTTGTCCAGGGCACCCTGCCCAAGCCATAAAGAAATCTGGTATGTGCATTACACACGGGTAGTACTAATTCCGTATCTATATAAATGTTTTTAATTCTTTTATTTATGCTTCTGCATTAAAAGTGTAATTCTAGAAAGCAGTAATGATATCCATATGCAAAATAATACCCTGAAATATAATAATCAGTTTTGTTTCCAAATATAAATAAATAAATAATTGGATTAAAAAGTTGAAAAGAAAATTTTTTTTCCTGGAAGTTTGGGCTAAAAACACAGGTGCACATTATACACAGCAAAATATGGTAACATTAATTAATAACTAATATGGATTATTTTAATGGTTAAATTTATGTGTCAACTTTGCTGGGCCATGGTACCCAGGTAAATTTTCACAGATGTTTCAGTGAAGATATTTTTTTGGATGTGATTGACATTTAAATCAGTAGACATTGGGTAAAGCAAATTGCCTTCCATAATGCGGTGGGCCTCATCCAATCAGTTGAATACCTTAAAAAATGACTTCCCCCAAAGAAGAATAAGTTATTTTAGCAGACCACCTTTGGATTCAAACTAACTCTTCCCTGGGTCTCCATCCTACCAGCCTACCCTGCAGACTTTGCTCTTGCCAACTTACACACATGCACACTGTATGGGTTCTGTTTGTCTGGAGAACCTTGACTAATACAGCAAATAAGTAATACAAAAATGAGGCAACACTAAAGTGCTAAACAACAATAACATCATAAGGACGGACTTGATTGGATATGAACTGTTAAACAGTTGATGTAGCATTCATGAGAGGTATATATAGTCCATTGATCAACTTTTGATTTCATGGCATGAATGCGGATTGGGTTTTTCAATATAATCATTACAAGGCATAGCACCAGAACATGTGATTTCTGAACTAGAGAGGTAATCAAGCAAAGTCGATCAATAAAAAGAATGTTAGGTAGAAAAAAACAGAAATGTCAGGAAAAAGAGAAAACAAAAATGATAGAGATAAATCAAAATCTATTAGTAATAAATTGAGTAAACTTGTTAATTAATAAAGGATTGCTAGATTAGAGGGAAAAAACAAAACTTATGCTCTTTAGAATAGATACATTTATAACATTAAAACTAAAAAACATTAAAATTAAAAGATGAAGAAAATATATGGGACGAGTATAGATCAAAAGAAAACTGGTGCAACTATACTAATGTCAAACTGAATAGAGTTTAAGGCAAAACATTAAGAATAAAGATGGTTGTTACATTATGACAAAAGGAACAGTGCACCAGGGAGATAAAACAATTCTAAGTGAACATGCAGTGACATAGTCTCAGACTATGTAGAGCAGTGGTACTCAACCAGAGCTATGTCCACACGGCTCGGAATAGGGTTTGGAATGTTGAGCATTGAGATCCTTCAGGGAAAGCAATTAGTCCTGCCACAGGAAGACTGGGTATAGATGTCTGCAGAACCAAAAAGTTAAAGAAGGAAACTGTGCAGCTCCACCTGTACTGGCCCAACAGTCACAGCAAGGCAAGCTTCCACTGGCTCTATGGAAAAACAATCTTTCCTTTTTATTAGAGTTCTGAGACAGTAGTTAGAAATTTGGAACAGAGATCTCCCATGTGCCCAGCCTCACACTTCCTCCCTGGCAGGAAGTCAGACAGAAAGGTGGTTCCTACCTTGTTTTGGCAGCAGTCTCAAGGCGGTCCCATTAGGCACCTAACTTTTTTATGGATGTGGGACCCACTCAGGGAGACTTAGTACTTCTTAGGTTAAAATATAATGATTTGCCCTGGCCAGGTCACTCAGCTGGTTAGAGTATACCAAAAGGTTGCGAATACGAGTTCTTTCCCTGGTTGTGACGTGTACAGGAGACAACCAGTTAATGTTTCTCTCTCTCTCTCTCTCTCTCTCTCTCTCTCTCTCTCTCTCTCTCTCTCTCTCCCCCCTCTAAAATCAATAAACACATCCTTAAATGAAGATTTTAAAAAATAAAATTAAAAATAATGATTTGAGAAAGGCCCAGATTCATGTCAAAGGAAGCTGCTTGGTTTCTTCCTTCCATTAAGGTTACACAACCTGACTTTGGAGGTAGAATTTCACAGTGGCTAAAAGCCCAGGCCTACATCAGGTGGTCATGGGTTCAAATTCTAGTTGCAACAAGTAAGAATACATAATAACTTGAGACTTAAACACTATCTGGCTCATTATTCAAAAGTGAAATAGTATTTACAAAACACTTAGGACAGCATGCGTCATAGAACATTGATAGAGGGCAATTTCCACAGATTGATTATGATGATGATGATGATAATACTGATAGCCTGGTAAGTAGTCTCAACCTCACTAAGATGCTTCTTTCCAGTTATTCAGATCCAAATGGAATTCTTTAGTCTTTTGCAAGCTGAGGACTGAGCCTTCTGTCAATACCATCCTCCTTTTACGTATAACTAGGCTGAGTGTTTCATACCACGTCAGCTCTTTCTACCCTCATGGCCCCTCTGTTCCACCACGTGGCACTGCCCTCTGCCACTGACTGAAGACAAGGAAGGTCATGTTATGCTCAGTGCAAGTTACCATTTGTGCCTCTTTGCTGGATAACAAAAACAGCTATTAGTGTCTCCTGTCTCCACAAGAAGACTGGATGCAGACAGCTGTAGAGCCACCTGTTTAAGGTGAGAACCATGCAGCTCCACCTACCCTGCCTCGAATATAGGTGCCCTGCAGAAACTAAAGGAGTTCTGGGCACTCGGCTGCCCCTTTGCCGACAGCAGTACCTGAAACTTCACTGCCCCTATCACCACATTTAGGTCATCCAATAAGAAGGAAATGCTCTTCCACTTTTTCTCTTTTGCAGGAAGAACTGGGAGGAACAGGCTGTCCTCAGGACAGGCTCCGAGTTCTGGTCAGCTTTCTCTGCTTCTATCTCCTGTCAGCAGAGCAAACAGAGGCTGTGAGTCAACTGCGGGGCACCGGCCCCTATTCTGATTCACAGCCTGCCCTGAGGGACACATCACCAGCTCTAAATACATAAATACATGGGGACATGTGATAAAATCGGCAGATACCTTTCAGTATATAAACTCCTTACTCTAAGAACAACCTCTAGTGGGGAGTTTTCCCCTCCAGTACCCCAGGGACTACGATTTCAGCTCCCTGTGGGACATGCAGCCTATTGACTGAGGCACTCTGTCAAGCTTCCCCCCGTGCCTGCGTAGCTTCTGACTTAAATTCCTTCTGAACAGGCTCTAGATCAGGGAAGTGAAGACCAACGAGAACCAACGCTACCCCTAAGGGGAAAAAAGCAAATAAATTTCTTCTATAGAATCACACCAAGATGTATTGAAAAGACCCTTCATGATGTAAGGCAGAAGAAAAACCCACCCTAGACTAACTACCTCCAGCCCTTTTGTGGATTTGCAGTAAGCCTATGAATTTTTCAGCTCCTGGCTCTTGCTTTTCTTTCCATTACTTTTTGTTTGCTTGCTTTCTTCACTTATTATTCAAGATATTTATTTGGGTGTCTAGAGATCAAATCATACCAGAAACAAAATCAATGACAGGCAATTGATAGCCTTCCTATAAACACCATTCCTTCTGGCTGCACTATTTTTATTACGGTCTGTAAGTGCACAAAAGCCAGTCCAGTCTCCATCATTCTGGCATTTTTTATTCCAACCTTCAGTAAGATACGGGAACAAGATGACCTGCTTTCATTTCTCTCCTATTTGAAGTCACATGTCTATTCCCATCATTCCTTGGGAAGCATCTGTCTACTTCAGCTTATGTGTTTCTGACTCTGTCTTACTTGGATATAGCCCATAAATCAATTAAGATGACCACTGGTTTATTAACAGTTGTCTTGAAGCCCTGGTGTGAGAGTATCTTCCCTGAAATTGCTGAGGTTTCTGAGAGTTTAACATGTAGAAAAATTATGGTTTGACTTTTTTCCCCAACTGGCCACAGCTGCCCTTCATGGGACACTATGGGGCTAAACAGATGGAAAGATGGAACAGGCTGTTATCTCATAGCACTGTGCCCCTCGGACCAGAAAGCAAGGTTATCCATTTGCAGCCCTAACAAGCTGAACCTGAAATTTAGCATATTTCAAATCCCAAAGCAGCAAAGCCAGGTGAAAGGGAAAAGTAGCAGAAGCAGCAATCGTGAGTTTTCTGCCCTGTTCACTGCTTCACTGTTCACCAGTGAAGGCTTTGATGAGCTGGGGGGGGCGGGGGGAAGAAGGCAAGAAAAAGAGAAGCAGGAAGAGCCTACTTGATACTTCATTCCTCATGCAGCAGTGCCTTTCCAGGGCACACAGAGCTGCCAAGGTAAGTGTTCCACAAAGTCAGTCTGAAGCATGGCCCCTTTCCTCCCGAAGCCAACGTGCCTGCGACCTTCTGAGGTCTGTCCACACATTTTGAATCTGATTCTCTGTTTTACATCCAGCCAGTCAGCCGGCAAACTCCAGGGGCCTTTGGCCAATTGCACTGGCAGAAGCTTCTCAATTGAGGTAGCTGATTCCAAATATTCAATCCCTTCTGAGTGTCAGCTGAGCAATCCTCTCAGAACCTACCTCTAAACATCCAGTTGTACAAACTGCCGACAGGGGCAGTGTTGGAATGTGCTAGCCTATCCAGTGAGTGGTACAAAGAGCCCAGGAGTGGAAAGGGCTTCTCGGAGTACTGTAACCGAACAAGGGACCAAGGAGGGGCAATTATTGGCCCACCCAGGGACGCCAACACTGTTACAGAACAGATACATACAGGTTCGTTATGTCCACTGCCAGATAGGGAAGATGTCTCTCAATGCCAGAGATTTGTGAAAAGGAAAGGAAATGTTTATTTAATGCTATACAGACCCAACATCCTCACCAAAATATCAAAGTCCTTGTGGACACCCACAGACACCCACAGTGCTTTCTTCTCCCCCTGTCCTAATTTGGGATACCATAACTCAGGAAAAGAAGTAGGGGATTCAGGTTACTGGCACCATCAGCTGTGTCCCCATCCAGGCAGAATTTCCAATTAATCCAAAAACATGTGGCACCTTCTCATGGCCTACTGGCAAGAGTTCTTTCACCCTTCTTCCAGGCAAAGTCTTTCCTGCTTCCCAGGCCACGTGGCCAAAGGGAGCACCCCAAAGCTGTTTGGTCCTCTTCTACCAAAGCTGCAGGGGTCCCCCCTCTGGCAAAGCTAAGTGGCAATTCTTTGCCAAAGCTGCATGGTGGTTTCCCCTACTAAAGCTGCAGGGTCCCCACTCTGCCAGAAGTGTGTGTCTTTCTCCTCACCTGAGCTGCGGGGGTCTGCACTCTGGCAAACCCTCGTGGATCTTCCCCACCAAAGCTGCAGGGAGGGTAGGGTCGCCACTCTGGCAAAGCCACATGGCTTTCTCCTTCACATGGCTGCAGGGGTCCCCACTCTTGGCTGCACCCTGTTACAGTACCACATCTGGTTTCTCCTCTGCTCACTGTGCACAGGGAATGTAAAGGGTGAGCATTGAGAATGTAATGTCCAATAAATATGAGGTTTCTCAAGACTGTAATACCAAAAATGTTTAATTAAAGAAAATAATAAGCCAAATAAACCACTAATCAGCTTGAGAATAGCAAAGCACCACATTAATCACTATTTAGATTAACTATCATTTGCACAGCACTGTGTAGTTGATAATCTCATACAGCATCTCATTTAACCTTTGTAACACTTTGGAGGTGTAGGGATTGGTATGCTGTAGGAGACCGTTCTGCGTGGCGTGGGCCCACCCCCACTCAGAGATGCACAGGACCCATGCCCACGGAGAGGTTCTCCTGTAGGGAATCAGGCCTACTATGTGCCTAGGCTGCTTTGAGTCTTGCTCTTTGCTAAAAACTCCCTCTCCCTGATTTGCAAAGTAACTCCCTAAAGTCCATGCTAAACCTTCCAAGGATGAGTGTAACACCTTCAACTACTTTTCCCTTTTCATTTGCAAATATCCCTCTTCTGTGATGTGATGAGCAGCACTGGCTTCTTTGTTTTCTATAAAAGATAACCACCTAAAGCCAAGGTGCATAGTAAATGAGGACCATCATTTAATGTGACCAGAAAAAGAAATAAAGGCCAGTCATGGCCAAGGCCGTGGCTTTTGCTCCCCTTGAGAGAAAAATCCATGCTGTGCCTTTTCCTCCATAGGACTCGGTAGTCCATGTGAATGTCTCTCCCCAATCCACAATGTCTCATATCCCACGAGCGGGGTCCGCATCAGTATGCAGTCTTGAGAAACCACAGCCCCAGCTAGACTTAAGGCCCAACTTCAAACAGTAACAAATGGCAAAGCACAAATTAGAACCCCAGTGTTTGAGCTCCTGGCTTGTCATTTTTCTACTTGACCTCAACTCCCTCGCCTGGGAAGGTGTTACATTTACTCCCAAAGTTCCTTACACATTTTACACCATTTTACTCTCACACAGCTGTATAAGATATGTTCACTTTCAGAGATGAGAAATTTATACATAGGATTAAAGGATTTTCCTGGGATTTTCCTAAAATCCTTCAACTAATTAATGGCCATGATCCAGGTCTCCTGAGTTCCCAATCCAATGTTCTTTGGGCATTCTGACAACAGCCATCCAACTGTGATCCCCTAGCAGAGATGGGCAATAAAATTGGGCCATGGCTGAAGCCAGGCCATCCAGAGAGACCATGATAACATCTTTGGCACAAGCACACCAGACTCAGTGATGGTGTTGACACAATGTGGATACATTTTTCAGTTTCCAATGGTTCTTCTGCTTCAGATTAAGTTTATTGGCCTTAACACTCCCCTGCTGGATGGCCACCCTGCCAGGCCTGGCTCCTGGTTTATATTTCACGCCTTGCACCCTCCAGACTATAGATTCAACTCCCCAAATTAGTTGAGAGCTACAGTGCTAGAAAGAGAGGGCCTTGGGATTCTGCTTCTTGAACCTGGGATTTGAGCAGACACATTGATTAGGAGGTACAGATTTCTAGGCCCTGTCTGTTTCATAAATTACATACACCAATAACAGTGACCACAAATCTAAAAACATTGATGATTAAGGTTCATTACTTATAACTGACAACTCTTTCTCCAATGATATATTTAGCATCAGGACTCCCACCATCAGGAAAAGGAAAACGCCTGTGGGCATCAGGCAAGGTCCAACTCCCCTCCAACCCCCAAGGACCAAACAAAATGGCAACCACTTGCTCCAAATCCCAGGCAATCCAGCTCTGAATGGATGGAAGGTGCAGGTGCAGGTTGAAAAGGGAGACTGCTCGTTTGGGGACTGGCTGAGAGAGAATCAGCCATGCAGCATCTCGCTTCTCTCTCCAGCCTGAGTTGCTTCTTTTTTCAGCAGAACACCTGCATCACCCCAGGCCAGATGGCAAGTCCTCCAAGTCAGCATTCTGCAGTATGAATAGTCTAAACACCAGGGACTTTGGCCTTGGGAAGGAAATGCACTGCTTTCTTCACTGAGCTTTTATTATATATTTTTTCTGCTGGATGATATCCCAGCTATTAACTTTAGCTGAACAAATCTGAGTGGGTGACAAAGTAATATGAAAAAGATTTGAGGCAGGGAATAATTTAGAGTAGGCAGTGAAAACTAGCTTCTCATTTAAGACCCTAATGGGCCTGGGAACTCTCAAATTTGGAAGACATACCTAATCTACATAACAGCAGATATTTTTGAACACAGCCACACTTTATATTAAAAGGAATTTGCATATAACTATGAAAGCGGTCTTATTCAAAATTTGTTCGAGAACCTATTATCCAATTCAAGTTGTATTCATTTTAATTTTGAAAGTGTGCATTTGTATGTCATATTTTGTAGAAAATGAGGTTACTTTTTCCCATGTAAGCCTCTGAAAATCCCTGCACCTTCACCACTGTGCCCACAGTGCTTGATGGGTGCAGAGCCCTAGCTAGAAGAAACATGAGATGGGCCATGGAGGCAGAAGGGGATGGAGATGCAGAGAACAGCTGCAAAAAAGACCTGGGTGGTGGTAGCCATAACGTCTGACAGTAACCAATTTAGGACACACACAGAGAAAAAGCACTAATGTAGGTCTGGGATTCAATAGAGTCTTCAGTGTATCACAGGTAAGCAGAGCTAGTAACAAAGTCTTCAGTAGAAGAAAGACAAGACACTAAAAGTGTTCTCTCCTTCTCCACTGTGCAACCCCTCCCTTTTGAAATTTCTTCTTTGCCTCTTTTTTATGCAGATGGAACCATCAGAAGAGCTAGACCTCACCCCCAAGGAGGCTTCCTTATCCCTTGGAAAACCTGAGAAGTTCCAGAGGAGGCTCTTCAAGAGGAGAAGTAGATGTAAGCTCACAATCCCTTACCAACCCATGACTAAGACATGAGATTGCACTGGTTTCCTATTCCCAGCTCACTATGACATAGTTCTCATGATCCCAGTTCCTGGAATCTAGGGCTAGGCTTACTTAACAGTTTCTAGGAATGCTCACCAATTTCTGCCCTAGAAAAAGTCCCCAACTTCCTGCACTGGAGACTCCTTGTCATCCTGTCACGCTGCTTCCTCTCTTAACTGCACCCTCATGAGAGGCTCTACTGATGAATCCACCTGTGCTCTACTAGAGGTCCCATTCTGACCTTTGATAGGGGACAATGTTCTCTCTTTTGTTAGTCTTTCTGAAACATGGACCAGGACTCCTCAGTCTGCAAAGACCAGCTTGTAACTTTTAATAAGATTTGATTGAGGACTCTCACTGGTGTG
>PVKM010036976.1:0-14622 GCA_004027735.1 Carollia perspicillata | reverse complement strand
ATTGCTGAGCCAATCGCTAACCATTCGCTTCTGTGCCCGCCTTGCTTGCTCGCGTCCATAAAAACCCTTAGTTGTGAGCGTTAGGCGCGACTCTCATTTGCAGCTCTGAGGAGCACTGTGTCTCCGGACACGTTCGGAGAGTTCGCCCCTGCGCAGGTAAAACTTTGGCCAATAAAGTAACATCTTTGAAACCCTGAAACTCTCCGACATTTGTTCTCGCGGTTGGTGGATGCAACAGTTAGCAGGGAGAAGGGGAGTAGGAGTGTTAGCGAAGGGAAAAGGGGGTCAGATATAGAAGTATAGAAGAAGATCTGACTTTGAGTGATGGACATACAGTGCAATATACAGATGATGTATCATAGAATCGTACACTTGCAACCTATATTTTCTTACTAACCTGTGCCACCCTGATAAATTTAATTAAAAAGTAAAAAGAAACCCACAGTTATGTCAGCATTAGGGACAAGTTAAGTGAGATGAGAGTTGTTTTGCACTTTCTTGTTCAGTTTAAATAGTGCCCATTTAGGGGCACTATTTGCATGGTTTGAGAAAACTATCTGCATGGTTTGAGAAAAGTTACCTGAGATCACTGGGTTGACTTTCTTCAGAGATAAAATTAATACATAAATATGAATAGACATTTTCAGACTGAAAATCAAACGATGCTGCAATTTTACATTATAATGATATAGCTCAGACCCTCAGAAAATGGAGCAGAGACCTGTGTAAAAGTCAGGCTGTTTTAGACATTCTGAAAAAATTATAACTCATGTAGTTGAAATCCAATCTCTGTCCTCCTGTCTTCTCTCCCCCAGATGTCTCTGTCTCTGTCTCTGCCTCTGTTTCTCACTTCTTCTCTCTCTCTATTTTTTAAGTCCAGAAGTACAAACATGATATAATAATATTAAAATTTGGGAGTAAATTGTTTCTCTAGAGAAAATATTAGAATTGTTTAATTCCAAAGCAAAATTTAATTCCTAGAATTGTTGTGACTGGGGGCTGAAGTGGATTAGGTCAAAGTAATAACTGAGCTAAAATCTCATGCACTTCTACTTTTCCTCTTGAAATGTACTCCTAGGATGTCCAGCTGAAAATGTGAAGTAAGGGGTAAACTTCCCATGCCATGAACATGTAACTCTGCTAAACAATTTAACTAAGAAAGCCTTTGCCAGAGAGTTACTAGGAAAATGGGTGGATGATGTTCAAAGACACACAATAGGAGAGCATCAGCATTCACATGTAACACTCTGAACAAAGCGAGAGTTTGTGTTGTGGAGTGAAACTCCCAATATCTGGGGATGGAAGGGGCAGGCATCTCCTATTACTGTATTACTTAACAGAACACTAAAGAGCAGTAAACTAGAACAACTGTGATTAGTTCCTAGTTAAAAAATCCTATGGCACTACTTCCAAAGCTCAGATAAAGTATGAAATTATTATTATTTTTTGCTTCAGCTTTTTGAGATGAAATTTACTTACTGGTGAACACATTCACACACACATGCATACATATAAGGACATTTTTTTCTAAGGTTTTCATCTATGTAGGTGTTTCTTTTATTATGTTAAAACAGGACCCCAGGCAATTTTGCCTTTTGAGGAAATGGGGGCTCATGAGGAAGAGAAATTGTGAGAGGTTGAGGGGAAGACATGGTTACATACCATTTTTCTATGTGATGAGTAGATGACTTGAGGAACTGCTAAATTTTTAAAAACAATTAGAACCTAAGCCATACTTCAATATCTATGAAGTCAGTAATGTATCAAATAATAAATATAACAATTAAATGAAGAATATATATTTTTCTCAGTTCCTCTCAATCCTTCATTTGATAGAAATAGTTGATTCTTTCTGGATAACTATATATTTTTGGGTAATTCCTGTGTGACTTAACACTTTTATAAAGGGATTACAAAATGCTTTCCTAAAATCATTCAATGTATATTTGTTGAGTGTGGAAATGGAGAGTGAGTAAGGAGGAGTAATATTTCTCCCACTCCATTATATCCACAATCTAAAATTTAATAAAACCTCTCATTCTATTTCTAAATGTATCTGACCTGTATTGTAGACTCACTGTCACATTTACCTACTAAACTTCAAAATTTCTCAGCAGTTTAAAGCAGTGGTCCTTTCACTTGTCCTCTTGACTCTAAATGTCCATATTCAATACAATTTTCAAGAGTAAGCTTCCAAAAAAAAAGCTGGATACTAGAGTTCACACCTTATATAAACTTTCAATGACTCTCTTTTTTTGGAAGTGTTATGTAAAGTATAGCATCTCAGTCTAACTGGGTATATGTTAAATATTGACAGTATCCCAGACACAATGACTCAGCCATGTAACTTAGAATTACATTTGTAACTCTACCTCAGTGATTCTTATATACAAAACCTTTCAATCTCACTTATTGTCAATTTTTAAATTAAATTTACTGGGTTGACATTGATTAATAAATTAATGATATAGGTTTTAAGTATATAGTTCTATAATATACCATTGTAAGAAAACATAAATACTATACTTATGGAACTTGGTCTTAGAGAGGATTTTATAAATTTGACCCTAAAGGCAAGAGAAGTAAAAGCCAAAATAAATGAATGGGACTATATCAAACTTACTACCAAATGTAAGTCCAAAATTCTATTCTGGCATATAGGTCCCTTCATTTTTTGACTCTTAAACAATTCCAGACTTATTGCTACCTCTATCTTCTTAAAAGTACATCTAGTATTACTTGTAATGTGTTTCTGAATTGTTCAAGATAAGTATTCTTTTACTGAGTGCTAAACAGTTCTAGTAGTTATGTATTTATGGAACTATGAGTTGTGGGTTACATATGGAGAAATTGAGGCACAAAAAGTTTACTTATTCTGCACAATGTCCCACACTGTGTATTTGGTGTACCCGTTACTGATCTGGCTTAATATTTCAAAATCCTGTTCTAAGCATTAGATGTATTATTTTCCAAATGCATGTGGTTATCTAACACCTTTGTGTCATTTGCATATATTTATATCCTAGTCTTATTTCCTTATGTATAATTTTAGTTTTAATAATTATTGAAAGTAATAATCATTACTTTGTCCTGAAAGGCCCCCCATATCTTGAAAATTACTTGCAAGTTATTTAATAGTCTCCATGTTATTTTTGTAGACCTTTATTACAACACTAATTATATACTCTATAGTAATTTGGGGGTTCTGTGTTTGTCTCCTTGAGGCAATGCAAGCCTCTTAAAGTAAGAATCGAGCCCCTCACCATGTCTGAAAAGGACTGATACACAATAAATATGGATTTAATTAATTAACTTCTGTAAAGCAGGTTACACTTATACAAAGCAAATTTTATTCAACTTCATGGTTTCTGGAAACTAATCTGCAACAGGAGATGTTATTTAAAACTTCGATTACATATTTGAAGAGAGCAAGTTACTGTAGCAATGTGAAAAATTTTCATAATGAGAATAAAATGTAAGAATTTTTAAAACAATTTAACCCAAAAGTTAATAATGAATTGAATATGTGGATTTCAACATAAAGAATTTGCAGAAAATAATGATAATTCTTGGATTATGAAAATATTGATCTATTAGAATTTTATTTGTGATTTTAATATATCACAAATACATTTTTATCACAAATATATTTTTAAATTTATCTTTTATTGATTATGCTAGTATACTTGTCCCAGTTTTCCAGCACCTGCATTTCCTCTGGCAACCCCCTCCCTTAGTTCATGTCCATGAGTCATGCATATAAGTTCCTTGGCTATGCCATTTCCTATACTGTTCTTAAAATCCCCCTGTCTATTCTGTACCAATATGTACTTCTTAATCCCTGCACCTTTTCCTCATTCTCCCCTCCCCATTCTAAATGATCTCTATATCTATGATTCTGTTTCTGTTCTGCTTGTTTGTTTACTTTGTTTTTTAGATTCAATTGTTGATAGTTGTGAATTTATTGCCATTTTAAAGTTCATAGTTTTAATCTATTTTTATGTATGTATGTATATATGCATTTATTTTGTTGGCCAAGTACACTTATCTCCATTTCCACTCTACCACACTCCCCCACCCCACCCATCCCTACCTCCCACCCTCAAACCTACCAAGGAGAAAAAAGTGGAACAACAGCAATAACATAATCAATAAAATAGACTTAAAAAAGACATTATGTAATGAAAACTTTATATCATAAGCAAAATTGAAATGTAAATTGGGAAATAAATTTGTAAAGATATAAAAGACAACTTTAATACTCTACTTGAAATAAAATAGATTATACTCACTGATATGAAATGATAAAACAGCTATCAGTGGAGAACATCTAGTAAAGATGGGGGCGTAGGTAAACATGGCTCGCCTCCTCACACAATCCCATCAGAATTATAACTAAACTATAAAACAACCATCACTCAGAACTGTCAAAAATCAAGCTGAGTGGAAATCTTACAACTTTAGAATTAAAGAAACTATATCCATACATGCTACCAGGAGTGGCAGAGACACAGAGATGTGGAATGGGCTGGTCCCATACCCACATGCAGTGGATAAAAATTTGGGAGGTATGTCTTGGGAGTGAGGCATCCTAGCCCCACACCAGGCAACTCAGCCCAGAGTCCCAGTGATAGGAAGATGTCCTCATAACTTCTGGCTGTAAAAGCCAGCAGGATTGAGTTGGTGGAAGAAACTGCTAGATTCTCAAGCAGTTCCCCTGAAAAAACCCACACATGGGCTTATTCAGGCTCACTCCCTCCGAGCTCCAGCATTAAATAGCAGTGGCATACCAAAACTGAAGTGTCTGGAATCAGGGTGAGAGCTGGAGGACAGCTTTTTCCCCAGACAGAATGGCAGGCAGAGGCCATTGTTCCTTTTCTGAACTGCCTGCCCTCCCAACTCCCAGAATCACAGAGCTGACAGTCAGTAGTCATGTTTGACCTTCCATCAACTTGGCTTACAATGTTTGCCACACTGTGGTGTTTCCCCAAATCTCCACCCTGCCCAACTTACAGCCCCCCCCCCCCACAAGCTGTTAACAGTGGCTTTTCCATATGAATGGCTAGTCTTAGTACATCCTTCACATATTCCTAAACCCTCTCAAACTAACAGCAGTCTGCCTCGACTAGCCCCCTGCTCTCATACCTCTTGTTAAGTGGCTTCCAGCCCTGCACTAGCTATAGCCATCCTATAGCTATAGGTTCACAGCTTGACTTCCCCTGGAAACCTTCAGGCTAGCACAAGTAGCTGCTATATGCAGATTGCTTTGTAGCTCATGCTGGGTGGCCCTGAGCATAACACAGGTGATGGCTGACCTTTACTAACACCACCCTGGAAACCCATAGGCTGTGCACCCAGTGGACAGCTATAGACCACGTTGGAGAACTACCACCCTGCCCCTGCACAATGGATCCTCCACAGAGGAGGAAGAGGTGGTCAGTGGTCATAGCCACTTCTTGCAGCTGAATGGCCTGAGTAAATCCATCCCATAGAGTTGCCAATAGCAATCAAGGCTCAACTACAAGAGGAAGATGTACTCAGCCCACATGGAGGGTGCACCTCGAGTACCCAGCTTGGATGATATGGGTGGCTCTGCCATAAAGCTTTACAGGACACCTATTACATTAGGCGATGCTACCAAGACAGGGAGTCATAGCGGCTCTACCTAATACATAGAAACAAACACAGGGAGGCTGCCAAAATGAGGAGACAAAGAAACATGTCTTAAATGAAAGAACAAATCAATGCTCCAGAAAAAGAACTAAACAAAATGGAGATAAGCAATCTATCAGGTGCAGAGTTCAAAAAACTGGTTATACAGTTACTCAAGGAACTTAGTGAGGACCTCAACAGCATAGAAAAGATTGTCAGAAATGAAGGATACACTGATTTGCCCTGGCTGGTGTAGCTCAGTGGATTGAGCGCAGGCCTGCAAACCAAAGAATCGTGGTTTTATTACCCATCAGGACACATGCCTGGGTTGCAGACCAGTTCCCAGCAGGGGACTCATGAGAGGCAAACATACATTTCTCTCCCTCTCTCCTTCCCTTCCCCTCTAAAGATAAATAAACAAAATCATTAAAAATGAAAAAAAAATGAAATGAAGGATACACTGATTGAAATAAATAACAATTTATAGAAAATCAACAATGGAATCGATGAAGCAGAGAATCAAATCAATGATTTGGAACATAAGGAAGCAAAAAAAAAAAATCAATCAGTAAAACAAGAAGAATAAAGAATCCCCCCCAAAAAAGGATAGTGTATGCAGCCTCTGGGACAACTTTAAGCATTCCAACACTTGCATCATGGGATGCCAGGAGGAGAAGTGAAAGAGCAAGAAATTGGAAATCTGTTTGAAAAAATATTGATAGAAAACTTCCCTAATTTCGTGAAGGAAATAGACATGTAAGTTGCAGGAAGCACAGAGTCCCAAACAAGATGAATGCAGAGAGGCACATTCCAAGACACATCATAATTTAAATGCAGATGGATAAAGATGGAATCTTACAAGCAGAAAGAGAAAAGCAGTTAGTTACTTACAGAGGAAGTCCCATATGACTGTCAGCTGATTTTTCAAAAGAAATTTTGTGGGCTAAAAGATAATGGCAAGAAATATTCAAAGTCATGAAATTCAGGGAACTACAGCCAGGATTGCTCTTCCCAGAGAAGAAAAAACCAAAGGAGCTCATCATCACCAAATTAGTATTTTATGAAATGTTAAAGGGATGTATTTAAGAAATAGAAGATCAAAATTATGAACAATAAAATGGCAATAAATGTATATCTATCAACAATGTAATCTAAAAAAGAAACTAAGCAAACAAGAAGAACAGAGACCAAATCATGGCTATGGATAACATATTGATGGTTTCCAGATGAGAGGGGGCTGTGGGGGAATGGGTGAAGAGGTGAGGGGATTAAGAAGTACAAACAGGTAGTTACAGAATAGCCATGGGGATATAAAGTATAGTATAGGAAACAGAGTAGCCAAAGAACTTATACACATGACCCATGGACATGAACAAAAATGTGGGGATTGCTTCAGGGAGTAGGGTGTGCTGGTTGGAGGGGGAGAAAAGGGGAAAATTGGGACACTTTTTAGCGATGATGGAATTGCTAAATTATTTATGAAATGGCTAAATATGTTACATTATTCAGTCATGAACTTTCATCATTTTATACAGATACAAATTAGAGATAATTAGTCAGAAGAAAATCTTAAGTGTGAATATTAGAAAACAAAATGTATGTTATGCAGTATAGATCAAGTAATGTTAAAATATATGTGTAACTACATAGAAAAGAAGACTGTAGGAAAAGCATCAACATTGTTATTGTAGTGTTCTGGGATGTTAAGTAATCTTGTATGTCTTTTTACTACTGTGTATTTTCAGGATTCTTCATAAAGGGATCTTTTTCAAGTTTTGTTTATTTTCTCTCCCTACTTTTCCTGTCATCCCTCCAAGGCAAACTAGTTACACCATTTGCTGGAGGGAACTGTGGCAGTTTATGATCTCTACACCTTGGCACCACACATTTATTTTGGTAGAGACAATACAAAGTCCTAAAGTAGCAAAGTGCAAAAGTGACCTTTGGGTTTGGGAGTATTAGTGTGAAGACTGGGTTTTGAAACCCAACGTTGCTAAATGTTACAGAGCCGAGGGAGCGAGGAGGCTGCAGTCGGGCTCCCACTCTCACAGCCGTTGCAGTACACTGAGCTCCACTGAGACAGTGCTGGGGCGAGGGTGAGCCAAGAAGCCCTGGGAGACTCTGTGCTGCTTAGGAAAAATAATTAAACGTGGGCAAAGGAGATCCTGAGAAGCTGAGAGGCAAAATGTCATCATATGCTTTCTTTGTGCAAACTTGCTGGGAGGAGCACAAGAATAAGCACCCAGATGCTTCAGTCATCTCAGTTTTCTAAGACATGCTCAGAGAGATGGAAGAACATGTCTGCCAAAGAGAAAGGAAAATCTGAAGACGTGGCAAAGGTGGACAAGGCCTGTTATGAAGGAGAAATGAAAACTTATATTCCTCCTAAAGGAGAAACAGAAAAGAAGTTCAAGGATCCCAGTGCCCCCAAAGCTTCCTTTGGCTTTGTTCTTGTTTTGTTCTGAGTATCTCCCCAAAATCAAAGGAGAGCATCCCGGCTTATCCATTGGTGATGTTGCAAAGAAGCTGGGAGAGATGTGGAACCACACTGCTGCAGGTGACAAGCAGCCTTATGAAAAGAAGGGTGCTAAGGTGATGGAGAAATACAAAAAGGATAGCACTACATACCAAGGGAGTCATCAAGGCTGAAAAAAGCAAGAAAAGGAAGAGAAGGAAGATGAAGAAGATGAAGATGATGAGGAGGAAGATGAACAGATGATGATGAATAAGTTGATTCTAGTGCAGTTTTCTTCTTGTCTATAAAGCATTAAACCCCCCTGTGCACAACTCACTCCTTTTAAAGAAAAAAAAAATTGAAATGTAAGGCTGTGTAAGATTTGTTTTTTAACTGTACAGTGTCTTTTTGTCTATAGTTGCTAACACACTACCGAAGATGTCTTTAGATAGCCCCCTGCTGGTGGTATTTTCAATAGCCACTAACCTTGCCTGGTACAGTACAGGGGGTGTAAATTGGCATGGAAGTTTACAGCAGGTTCTTGTTGGTGCATTGCACAACTTAGTTACATATGGGGATGGTAGTTTTTCATCTTCAGTTGTCTCTGGTGCAGCTTATACAAAATAATTGTTGTTCTGTTAACTGAATACCACTCCGTAATTGGAAAAAAAAAAAAAAAAACAGAGTTGCAGCTGTTTTGTTGGCATTCTGAATGCTTCTAAGTAAATATAATTTTTTATCAAAAAAAATTAAAAAAGAAACCCAACATTGCTGATGGTCAGTCATAGCTACCTAGATCTTTGCAATCAGCCCTAATTCCAAACCTGTGCTCCATTTTTTGCCTTAAGTATGTTCAATGTGTTTCAGTTTTTGATTCAGAAATAAATTATAGCTTTTATGCCTACAAAATATATTTTAGGTGCTTGGGGAAGGCCTTTTACACTGAACTTATGAATTTATAACTGACTCATAGAGACCATCTTTCTACAGTTAGAGACAAGACCTGAAATGGATCTACTCTAGAAGGAGTATCACACCTCCTGTGACTATGAGCAAGGAGCAAGGATGTCAAGCGTCTTGTTTTCAGGCCCCAGTTAGCAGGGCATTATTTTATGTGAGTTCAGTATATCCACAATCATAATTATAAAGCTTGATGTTTAGATACTCCTGAAGTCAACACCCATCCTAGTAGTGTTATAGCCACATTATAACTAGTTCAGGAGATACAGAGCGATTAGAAACTAAAGAGAAACATTAGCTCTATCACCCAGACCGAAAGATTTCACGAGTTAAACCCATGTGCATTTGCAATGTTCATTTTTTTTTTAAAGAAATAGTGGCTTCGAGGCCTTTTCACCCATGAAAAGGAAGATCTGAGCCTAAGTTGACTGTTTATAAGAAGTTCTTCCTCATCCTTCAGTCAGGCTACATCCTGACCTGCCTGAGGTCTCTACCTGTTGCTCAGCTGTCATGAGGTCAATCAGCTGGTTCTCAGGCCAATTTGCTAAATGTGTCTGTGCTAAACAAACCACAGTTCTATGAGATGTAGTTCCAATTGATCACTAGCTCTTTATAGGAGGTTACGACTTTCCTGTATTGTTTGTCCACTTACTGCTTGAGCTGGCCTTGGGGGGTGTCAGGCCTACAGTGTGAGGCCACTTGAAAGACATGAAGCTGCTGAAACTTGTGTTTGGGGTTACCAGGGTAACACGCTAGGGGAAACCTAGCCCTCGGGTCAGCATGGACCTATTTTTATTTTTTCTTTTCTTTTATTATTTTACCTTTTTACGTTAAATTCATTGGGGTGACATTGATTAACAAAACCATACAGGTTTCAAGTGTACAACTGAACAAAACAGCATCTTCATACTGCATTGTGGGACCTTTACCCAAAGCAAATTTTGTTTCCTTCCCGATTTACCTCCCCTTTGCCCTCTTTAACCTGTCCCCAACCATCCTTCCCCCCGGGAATCACCACACTATTGTCTGTGTTTTTGTACTACATATACATTATTGTATTATATGTACATTATGTATGTATATACATATACACACACACATATTTTTTTGCTATATCCTATCACCCTTTGTAACCCAGTTCCCCAACCACCCTCCCCTCTCACAGCTGTCAGTCTGTTCTTATTTCTATTTTGTTTGTTAAATTATTTTGTTCATTAGAGTCCACATCTAAGTGAGATCATATGGTATTTGTCTTTCTCTGGCTTATATCACTAACATAATAATCCCCAGATTTTTCTGTGCTATCACAAAAGATAAGATTTCCTTGTTTATGGCTGGGTAGTATTCTATCAAGTAAATATACCACAGCTTTTTTATCTTCTCATCCACTGTTGGGCACTTAGGCTGTTTCCAGATCTTGGCTATTGTAAATAACATTGCAGTGAAGATAGGATGCACATATTCTTTCAAATTAGTGTTTCAGGTTTCTTTGGTTATATTCCTAGAAGTAAAATCACTGGGTCAAAGGAAAAAATCCATACTGTTTTGTTTTCTTTCTTTCTTTTTTAATGGTTCTGCAAAAACCTCTACTGGATGGTTCCTTCCAGAGCAGGAGACAAATGTCCACACAGTTGTGAGCAGGCATTGCTTCCAGCTACCCACACCTCAGTGAGAGGTACTCTGACCAGATACTGCTGTAGTTTGCACTGTTGCTTCTCCAGGGGAGATTAGTTGAGCAGCTTCTCCATTAGGTCCATGAGGGCCAGCAGCATACAAGTGCAACAGTAGCTCTTCAGGCCTAGCATGTCCAGGTTGACATCCTCAGTGTACTCAGTGTACTCAGCCTGCAGCAGCTCCAGGTAGGCCTCCCATTTGTTGCCAATGATCTTGCAGCAGGTGAAGCAGTGCACTGGTCATGCTTATCAGGTAGTATGGTACCTCCAACTTTATTGTTCTTTCTCAAGATTACTGAGTCTATTTAGGGTCTTATGTGGCTTCATACAAATTTTTGGAATAGTCATTCTAGATCTCTGAGATGTGATATTGGTATTTTTCCCTTTTTATTAAAAAATATGTTTCAGATTTTCAGTTGTTCCACCCCCCCCTTTATTCCTCTCCACCTTCCACCAGCATTCCGCACCTTTAGTTTATGTCCATGGGTCTTACATATAAGTTTCTTTGGCTTCTACATTTCCTGTACTATTTTTAACCTCCCCATCTATTTTGTAGACCATTTATGCTCCTTATTCCCTGTACCTTTTCTCCTGTTCTCCTCTCTCCTCCTCCCCGCTAATAACCCTCCATGTGATCTCCATTTCTCTGATTCTGTTCCTGTTCTAGTTGTTCGCTTAGTTCATTTTTGTTTTTGTGTTTTGGGGTCTGGTTGTTGATAGTTGTAAGTTTGTTGACATTTTACTGTTCATATTTTTGATCTTCTTTTTCTTAGATAAGTCCCTTTAACATTGCATATAATAAGGGCATGGTGATGATGAACTCCTTTAACTTGGCCTTATCTGGGAAGCACTTTATCTGCTCTTCCATTCTAAATGATAGCTTTGCTGGATAGAGCAATCATGGATGTGGATCCATAAGATATGACATTGGTATTTTAATTGGAATTGTGTTAAATCTGTAGATGGACATTTTAGTGATGTTAATTCTTCCTATTCAGGAGCATGATTTGTGCTTTCACTTGTTTGTATCTTCCTCAATTCATTTCTTCAGCATCCTATAATTTTCTGAGTACAGGTCTTTTACCTTCTTGGTTAAATGTATTCCTAGGTATCTTTTTTTTCTGTTGCAAAGAAATTTCTCCTTGTGATAGTTCTTTTAGTTCCTCTTTGTGATAGTCCATTACTGGTGTATAAAAATATCACCAATTTCTGAATATTATAATAATTTTGTATTCTGCTACTTTATCAAATTCATATATCAGTTCTAGTAGTTTTTGGTGAACTCTTTAGGGTTTTCTATATATAGTATTGTATCATCTGCAAATAATGGCAGTTTTACTGTCAATAATTAGTGTGAAATAAAATAATGACAGTTTAAAGGAAAAGGTATCCTTTCCAACTTGGATGCTTTTTATTTGTTCTTCTTGAGCAATGACCCATTTTAATAGAATATTCTGTGTGGTTTGTTACCCCTAAAACAATTGCATACAGCTAAAATGCATGCAGGAGATATTCTCTCTTTGAAAATGTTAACATATAGTAATACCATTCTTTTTCTATCATCCTATCAATTTATGTCTTTAGAAAGTGGTAACTTTTTCATTATTCTCTGTACAAGTTTATTATCTGAGAGCTATTGAGTTGTTCTAAAAGCTGAAAAATTTCTTTTATGAAATAGATTGTTCTGTTTGTAGCCAAGTTTCATAAATTAAGTACTTTTCAAAATAAAATAGAATGTCATATACATAACTTAAACATCACAAATGTTGTTTACCTGATTTATTTCATTTAGCATAATACCCTCTAGATTCAACCATGTTGTCACAAATGGCAAGATTTCATTGTTTCTTGTTGTTGTGCAATATTTCATGATAATTATACCACATTTTTCATCCATTCATCTATTGATGGATACCTTGATTGCTTCCATATCTTGGCTATTGTAAATAATGCTGTGATTAACACAGGGATGAATATATCTCTTTGAATTCATGTCATATTTTTTGTACAAATACCTCAAATATCTAAAGGTGGAATTGCTGGGCCATATGGTGGATCTATATTTAGTTTTCTAAGGTACCACCACACTGGTTTCCATAGGGGCTCTACCAGTCTGCAGTCCCACCCACAGTGCACAGGGGTTTCCTTTTGGCCCCATACTCATCAACACATGTTATTTGTTGACTTTTTGATAATAACCATTCTGACTGGTGTGAGATGTTATCTCACTGAGATTTTGATTTATATTTACTTGGTGATCAGCAATGTTGAGCATATTTTTATATGTCTTTTGGCCATCTGTAGTCTTCTTTGGAAAAATGTAACAAACAAACAAACAAACAAACAAACAAACAAACAGATAATATGAAAACAGACTCATAGAAATAGACACCAAAGAGATGGGGACCAGAAGTGAGGGGCTGGAGAGATGGGTGAAAAAGGGAAAAGGATTATAATCAATAATATTGTGATTATAGAGTCAATGATATTGAGATATATATGTGTGAGGCCAGGTGGGTACTTGAAGCAGCAGGATGACTACTCTGTAAAGTAAATGATTTTCTAACTAATTTGCTATAAATCTGAAACTAATAAAAATACTATTGAATATAAACTATAATTTAAAATAAAAAAATTCAAAAATATTGTGATTAGTTTACACTGTGACAGTTGATTACCAGAATTAGTGGAAAGAGTACATGCTAAAGTGTAAAGATGTTTAATCACTATATTGTATACCTGAAACTAATATAACCAATATAAGACTGTATACCCACTATACTTAATTAAAAAATAAATGTAAGATTCTGGAGTTCTGACCAAGATGGAGGCATAGATAGAAACCCTTTGCTTCTTCACACAACCAAAAGGAGGATAACAATCAATCTAAAATCAATAAACAACCAGAAGTGTCAGAAACAAACTGCACAGAACTCCAACCACCATGGAATTAAAGAAAGAGTCAAACTGAGCAACCAGACTGTTAAGGCAGCGGACAGAGAGATACTGCTTCAAGGCGGGGAGCTGCATGGGCAGGGCTGACTTAAGGAGAAACTGAGACTCAAAGTTGACTGTGGAATATGGAAATTGCTGTGGTAAGAGAAACTCCCAGTCTCACACGAGAGTCCATTGGAAAGTGCACTAGAGACAGCAGGCAAGCTGCAAGCTGCACTGTTCCCTTTCTGGCTCCTCCCCCACAGGCAGCACCACAGCAGCAAGGAGGGTTGTCTTGCCTGGGCGACTGACTACCTAAGGCCCCGCCCCTTTGCAACCTATCAGCTGAGCCAAGACAAAGAAATATGACCCAAATGAAAGAACACAGCAAAACCTCAGAAAGACAGCTAAAAGATGAGGAGACAGCCAACCTATCTGATGGAGAATTTAAAGCCCTGGTAATCAAAATGTTCACAGAATTCACTGAGTTTGGTTGCAAAATGAAAGAACAGATGAAAGATACCCAAAATGAGATAAAGCAAAATATTAAGGGAACCAACAGGCGCAGGAAGTAAATCAGGATTCAAAACAATGATTTGTAACAAAAGGAAGAAATAGACATCCAACTGGAACAAAATGAAGAAACAAGAATTCAAAAAAATCAAGAGAGACTTTTGAGCCTCTTTGACAACTTGAAACATTCCAACACGAATATAGGTGTGCCAGAAGGAGAAAAACAACAGCAAGAAATTGAAAACTTATTTGAACAAATAATGAAGGAAAACTTCCCCAACCTGGCAAAGGAAATAGACACCAGGAAGTCCAGAGGGTCCAAAAGAAGTTGGACCCAAAGAGGAATACATCAAGGTCAATCATCATTAAGTTACCCAAGATTAAAGATAAAGAGAGAATCTTAAAAGCAGCAAGAGGAAAGGAAAGAGTTACCTA